>PVHX01006724.1:0-97905 GCA_004024805.1 Geosciurus inauris
TGTAAAATTCACAGGACCAGGAGAAGATGAATTAAGCCACTCGGCAAGGCTTTATTGGAAGGCGAGCCCTCGGACCATTTCCCCGTCCATCAGAGCGGGTAGGGAGAAATGGCGTCAGAGATTCCGTGCTTAGAGAATTTCAAGAAAACCCGGTCAGGAAGGGGAGGGATTGGGTACAGGAAGAGAAGGCCATAGTCCTTCCTGATGGGTCAGGAAAACTCGCTGATTGACAGGAGGCGTGTCCACTAGTGACGTCACATCTGGCTTGCAGCTCCGCTGACCAGCTTCCTTATTTGGGCATCTTGGATCTTGACCAAACCTGACAGGAAGAATGTGGTGGAGGAAAGCAGTTCAGGACATTGTACCAGGATGCAGGGGCAGGACAAAGCTCAGCTCACAAAATATAACCTCAGTGACCGCCTTCTCCAGCCACACCCTACCTGCCCACAGTTATCACCCAGTTAATCTCTCTCAGGGGATTAATACACTGATTAGATTAAGGTTCTCATAACCCAATTATTTCACCTTTAAATTTTCTTGCATTTTCTCACATAGGAGCTTTTGGGGGATGCCTCATTTCTAAACCATAATATTTATGATGTTTTCAGTTTTGTGAAACTGTAGGCGTTATTTCTGGTAGGATCTTTTGGTTAAGTTGTTTCTTTTTCTTCATGTGATTTTAAAATGTGATAACTTATTTCTAGTTTAAATCATTAAATATTTCACATTTTGTAGGAGCACTCTCCATACCTTCCACCCTCTCCCTTCCATCCTTCCCCATTCTTTGCTAATAGACTGTGCTCTTGCCAGAGTACACCCTTTGTTTGTGACCTTGACCCTTTGGTCCAAGAGTGCATATAAGCTTCTGTACTTTCTGGAATAAACAGTGTTTTCTGCTCCTCGCCCCGGTGTCTCTGCTTCTTGTCCCGGGTGTCTCTGCATCTCTCTGGGGCAGAGCAGATTTTTACCTACACCCCGGGGCCTGGGCAATTTGGCTCTGCGGATTGCCACCATCCAGAGAGACAGAGAAAGAAGGGGTCCCTGGGTTAGACGATATGGAGTCTCTCTGGATGGTGGTGACGATCCGCAGGGTCACTCTCTCCAGACCCCGGGGTGTAGGTAAAAATCTGCTCTGCCCCAGCGAGACGCAGAGACACCCGGGACAAGAAGCAGGGACACTGGGGCGAGGAGCAGAAAACACCGTTTATTCCAGAAAGTATAGAAGCTTATATGCACTCTTGGACCAATCAGATCCAAAGGTCACAAACAAAGGGTGTACTCTGGCAAGAGCACAGTCTATTAGCATAGAATGGGGAAGGATGGAAAGGAGTGGGTGGAAGGTATGGAGATGCTCCTACAACATTTATCATGCAGATGATGTTGTAAATGGATGCTAGGGAAACAATTTCCAAACTACTAGTTAAATTGGACAGAGTTTGAAATAGACATTGATTATTTGGACTGGTTTATGATTTTTGGTAGAACAATATTTGACCAGAAGTAGAACTCAGAGATCCTTGAAGCTCCATCTTCCAGCCTTTGTCCTAGATATGTTCCATGGACAGGACCTCCATGGTTCCAGCTCCTCTGAAGACTCCATTTCTGCTTGTTAGTCTGAAGCATGCTCAGCATCAAGAGTCTCCTGTGCTCCTTTAAATTTAGACTTAAAGAACTGGCAAGTCAAGGATTTACCAAGTACTAACTTTTTTTTTAAATGTAAAAAAACAGATTTATTGTGGAAAAAAAGACATACAATAAGCTGTATTTATTTAAAGTATATTATTTGGTAAGTTTTGACATATATCTGTGCTCATGAAATTATCTTTTGCCCATATTTTATTTTTTTATTTTTATTTTTTAAATATTTTTTAGTTGTTGATGGACACAATGTCTTTATTTTATTGCTTTGTATGTGGTGCCGAGGATCAAACCCAGGGCCTCACGCTTGCGAGGCAAGCGCTCTACCGCTGAGCTACGATCCCAGCCCCTTGCCCATATTTTAAATGGATTGTTTTATTGTTGAGTTTTGAAAGCTTTATATACTTTGGATACCAATCTTTTATTTTCTATCTGTAGTGTGTTTTCATTCTCTTAGTAAGGACTGTTTTTATCTCATTTTTAGTATATTTTATGTTTAATTGTCACATAATAATTGTGGATATTTATGAGGTACAGTTTGACATATTAATACATGTGTACAAAGTGTAATGAGCAGATCAGACTAATGTGTCAGATCAATGTATTCATCATCCCAAACATTTATCATTTCTTTGTCTAAATGCTAATCTTTTTTTTTTTTTTTGGTACTGGGGATTGAACCTGGGGTACTTAACCACTGAGGCACATGCCCAGCCCTTTATATGTTTTATTTAGAGACAGGGTCTTGCCGAGTTGCTTTAGGGCTTTATAAAGTTGCTGAGGCTAGCTTTGAACTCATGATCTTTCTGCCTCGGCCTGCTGAGTCTCTGCGATTACACGCGTGTGCTACTGCGCCTGGCCCCAAATGCTAATCTTGACCAGCTAATTTTTACTTATTGCCTACATACAAGAGAAAGAAATCCTCTTAAACCCCTTTAAAAGTGGACCACTCAATTTATTTTCATTCCTCCAGCTAAACATCTGCCTCCATGCTTTGTCAGCCCTGCACCCCAATTGTGTTTTGCTGGGGTGACTTGTTTTTAAAAGCTCAGGGAGGAACCTCGGGTTCCCCCTGGCAGTTGCAGTGTGTAAGTCCAGCTGTGTGAAGAGCCTGAGGACAAGAGGCAGCTGTAGGTGTGCGTGGATCCCAGTGGAGAGATGCATCCTAGAGCTGGGGCTTCACACAACCATTCGTGGAGGAAGGAAATGATCTGTGCCTGAGGAAAAAGGGAAGATGTGATTAAATAGAGGGGAGGGAGTGTTTTCAAGGTAGGGCCCAGTGGTGTGAAGAAAGAGAAAAGTGGGAATCTGTAGTGTTTAGCGTCCAGATCCTAAACTAGTTTCAACTGATTTGCAAACACATTTTTAGTTGCCTAATTTGAGTCTTTCTTAAAATATAACTGATATTTATAGGATCATGCTATAGCTGAAGTTTACAGATGGAGTAAAAATGGTCAAACCAAAAAATCTGGGTGATTAGGGACACAAGTATGCTTCTGATCCTTTTTAATTGGGAGCCCCTTAGGAAACACAGCTGTCTCTATGCAGCCTTTTATGCACCTGCAGAGGCAATGAGGCAGATATTAACTGACAGTTTCTCTTGTCCTTAGTTAAAAAGCTTATTTTATAAAGAACCATAATGGCACGGCTGTGTGATAGCATGGGTGGCAGTAGTTATCTATGATTGCACCGTTAGTGTGCAAAGACCAAAAAAGCAATCCGATGCAAAGCAGAAGCCTCAATCCCGCAATTTACTATCTGAGCAATCCACAGTAAGGCCTGTTTCTAGTAGTGAAAGAATGAATATATTTTTAAAAAGTAAAAAAAAATTACTTGTAAAAATTCGAATTAAACCTCTACACTGAATCTAGAAGAACATGGACGGACAGATCATAAGTTGTCATGTGTTTAGGTACAATAGTGATTGTAATTAAGAATCTACACAGAGAAATTCCCTAAGTGTGAGATTCCATGAATGATAAAGATCTTTTTGGGCAAAGGGTCCTAAATGACCTTGTACAGATTATATGAAATGACTTACTGTGGGTATTTGAGTTAGCATATCTAGAATCCCATTATTAGAGTCTCACTCTTCTGTGTTTGAAACATTTCCTGTTTTTTTTTTGTGTGTGTGTGTAGGTGTGTTTCCCACTGAATATAAGTTTCTTTCTTTAAATGATATAGTTATAGATGTTATCAGTTGTTATCATCTTAGATGAGACTAGCTAATAATGGCACATTGACCATAGATGCACTCATCTTGTAAACACAGCTGGAAGGAGTCACAGGCATCCAGGAGACAGAGGGATACCATCTCCATTTGCTTTCTCTCTTAGAATCTTGCTGCATAAATCTGAATCCTGGGATGGGAGAGCACCTGGCCAGGGACAGCATCTTGAATGACAGCCTCATCTAAAACCACTAGCCAGGATGAGGTCAAGGGGTTGCTCCCAAAGTCAGGTGAGGTGGGCTTTGTGCTGCCAGCAATAGCAAGTGTCATTTCCAGATAGCTAGACATTTTCTAAATGGGGAAGGGGCAGTTATTTTTCTGTTTACTCTCATTACCAACTTCAAGGTTTCAAAACAAATCTTATTGGGGCTTAAACATGAGGGTGAGAGGCACAGAAAAGAGAGATGATGGGCAGAGGCTGCAGAGGGCTCGCAAGCTCCCTGTCGAGATGGATGACTTTATTTTTATTCTGAAACATTAAATAGGCAAATGATACCACATACAACCATTTCCGAGTGTGAAGAGAACTTTAAACAATACTGTTTGCAAAGTTAGTACAACATGAGAGGAGAAGCCTGGACTTTTGTGTTGGAGGTGTTTATAAACTTGGATTTTTTAAACCAGTTCTTTGCAATAAAATACAGAAATAGCAACATCTATTGCCTAGGGCTTCTGCAGGACAGGTATCCATTAAGCTCTTTATAAATGGTAGCTTCTCTCTCTCCCACTGTGTGTTTATGTGTACATTTCTCCTTATATATGAATCATATGTACTGATGTAGTTTTCCTTCTTTATAATGAGCTGAAAACCAATTCTCTTCCCTTCAGTTTTATTTTTCTGCTTTGGAGCTGATGTTGGTAATGGGAGCAAATAGCAGACAAGCCCATCTTTAGCCCAAGGTCCATAGTACAAAGATACAATCATTTTTCCCTTGATTGCTGATGAGGCAATCCATGTACCTGGGAGTTTTAAACATCCTGCACAGCAACAGCTAGCTGTGGTTTAAAGACAAAATGGAATCCTTCATGGGTTTGAATGTCATCTCATGATGAGTGAGTGCTTGATTGAGCAAATGAAAGAAATGTCCTGGAACCCTAGGTTGCAAGAATAGCAGTCATTTGTCACTCCCTGCAATTGAAGTCAATAAGATCTATATTTTTATTTACATATGAATTCCTCATATCCAGATACCTTGATGGGGGTGAGCTTTCCTCATCTTAAAAAGGGGCTGAAGGTAGAAACTATCATAGAGATAAATAAGACACTGTTTCAGGGTGAGATCTAGAGGGAGAAGAAACGGCAAATCATCCTGGAACCTGCAGGCAAAGGAATAAGTCATCCTGGTACATCCTGGCACATCCTGGTGGAAGCCAAAGCTACCACCCCTGCCCTGGCTGGAGAAGAGAGCTACTGGCGCGTCTGGAATCCAGAGAGTGGGCTGCAGATTCGATTGGTGTGGAATCTGAATTCCAGCAGCACCGCTTTCTACCAGCTGATTGATTTTGGAAAAATTTCTTAACCTCTCTGATTTTCATTCTTTGCCTCTGTAAAATGAGGCTAAAATTTGTCTCCTTTTTCAGGGCTATTGTAAGGACAAAATGAGAATGTAAAGCACTTTGGAGTGACTGGAACATGCAAACCATTCAAGCTATGATGCACTATTACTATTTTAATATGCTCAAAAGAAATTGTGTTCTAAGAGACATTTAAAGTATGTATTCATTAAGATTTTACCTGAAAATTTTTAAATTAAGCTTTTATCTTTATGTGAGAATTAATAATCTATAATAATAATTATGAATAATAATCTTATAATAGTTGATAATCTTGTTTATTATAACACAATAATGTCAAAACTTGAGGTAAGAAAGTGTAAAGAAAAAACTCACGGGCTTTGGGGTTCGAAAGACTTCAGAGCTTTCCTCTTGGTAACCAAGAGGTTTGGGCAAGTCAGTGTATCTTGCTGAATTTAGGTCTTTATCCATACAGTGGTGGTAATAAAACATACTTTTCAGAGTTTTGGGAAGATTATGAAACATCTAATGAAAATTGCCCAGCATATGATGAGCAAAAAATATCAATTGTCTTGCCTTTTGGTATTATCTGAGAATATTATCATCTTACTGTATGTCAAAGTCACCTCAGAAAATAGTCAGAATGTGGAATCTCAGGATCTCATAGATAGGATAATGTATTATCATGGAGCCAAAGATGAAAATTTAAAAGTGAATCTGGTGAAGATTTTGTTTGCACACTAGTTAAGCACTGCTAAGTGATGCACCAGTACCTCTGAACTGCCCCTGGTAAGCAAGTTATGGGTGGTCTCTGTAGCCCCAGGCCCTCCCTGCCTTAGAATGGAGAGCACATTCTGTCCTAGGCAGGCTTAATTGTTCAGAGTTGTTTTGACTGAACGGAAACCTCTTTCTGGCAGTTTCCCACTCAGTGGTCCTAGTTGTAGACCCTGATTTTCTGCAATCACGACCTCCTGTCCATTTTAGTTCTGCTCTCTCAGAACAGCACCTGGCCATAGCAGGCAGTCAGCAATTATTTCTTCCACGAATGAGTCCATGAATGGATGAGACAGGGAATCAGAGCCATTTAAGAGTATGAGTGCTTTGCTTTCTATGCTGAGAATGTGAGCACAGTTTCTTTTGAGTTAAAAGAACGATCATGTGTCAGTCATGGTGCAATCAAGAAAGCAGAACCATTGTGAATTTTATAGAATAAGAGATTTATTAAAGGAATAAAAGCTCACATCATTATTGAGGGAGCTGGAGAAGGAAGGGTTTGGAAGGAGCTGAAGGGATTAGAGAAATGTCACTCTGCCTTCTGAAACCCTAGTGCAGGAGACTACTGCAGAGCTCACTGGGAATATGGGAGGGTGGGGACATCGGCTGAAGGCCTACTGGGAGGGAGAGCTGATGGGAGGTACAGGATTGCTGCCTCTGCATGTGGTTGTGGGTCTGGAATGGCTGTTGGTCAGAGTCTTGATCATGGTTCTCTAGAGAAATAAGACCAATAGTATTCATTCATTCACTCGTCATAAGGATTTGTAATTAATAATTACAAGAAATTGGTTCATGTGTTTATGGATGTTAAGAAGTCTGTAATCTAGTGAGGGGCTGGCAAGCTTGAGATGCAAGAGAGTCAGCGAAGACCAAAGGGTCTGCTGGAGAATTTCTTCTTAGTCTGGGAAGTGGATCTTTTGGCTTATTAAGGACTTCAGCTGGTTGGATGAGGCCCACCCATATTATGGAGGGCAATCTTCTTGAGGCCAAGTTCACTAATTTCAATGTTAATTTTATCCAAAATCACCCTCCAAGTTGACATATAAAGTTAACCACTATAGTCAGCAAGGTTGGCAGGGAAGAACAAATACCATAGTTAGACTCTGCCAGCACTTTGCTTTTATCCCTTTTTGAATCTAAGAGTGGGGATCTTGAAAGAGCAGTGACTCCTATTCACTTCTGTTTTCCAAAGCTTGCTCCAGTTTCCCAAAAGGGAGTTCTGTTAATCATAATTCTAGAAGACAGGTTGACATACTAAAAAACTACGCAGTCCTCCTTGTCACTCCATACATACCGTCTTAATCTATATTTAACTTTCTAGCATGGTGCAGCCGGCCCTCAAACAACCAAAAACATTTCTCCCTGCAAAAGCACAAACTCTCATTTGTCACTTATTCCACTTCTAAGTGATATTATTCCCCTCAAGGTGTACCACCGTCTTCCTGTGCTGTCTTGTAACTTGAGTACTGAGATATAAAGTCAACCATTCATGAACAAATCCCATAGTAGATACTAGCATAGTATCATAGAAGAAGAGACTAATAATTGGCTGATATATCCACCAATGATACTGGATCCAAGTCTAACTACTCACTGTACAGCAGGCCAAGCAATTCCAGAGACAAGGTTTTGAGGCGGGAAGGTGACTGGTTGAGAAGATGCAAGACTCTGTGCAAAGTCCATCTTGCTGGAGGCAGTTGGTGGGCATTCCCAGAGTGGTGGGTACCTTCTCACATGAGATGATGGGGAACCACAGATGGTGGGTGCCTTCTCACAGTGGGTGGCCAGATGATGTACATCTGATTCTAATAACCTGATAATAAGATAGATCAGAGTTTCCCCAGGCTGTTTTTGTGGCTGTTTTTATCACTGCTTGGTTTGTCCACATGCAGTTCCTGACACATTACTGGAAGGACAGGCTGGAGGAAGGAACTGCCCTGAGGTGCTCTTGCTGATCGCCCAACTTAAAGTAATGAAAACAAACCTCCTTAATGTGTGGCTTCACAAATACTCATATCAAATAAAAAAAAAGCAATAGTCAAAGTTATTATAGTCTTTTTTTTTTCTATAACTGTTAGGTGGGCCTGACTAGTGTTTACAATTTCCTTCTTCCTTTCCCCATTCTAGCTAGTCATTGTTTTGCTTGACAGGATGAACCAAACTTTTATTCTTTGTTATTCCAACAACTTCATTACTGCAAAATTTTGTCCCCCACTTTGCTCTGTAACTGAGAAGTCAATAGACAATTCAACTGTTCTATCAGACCAGAGGCTGATGGAAGCGTGGTGAGACTAGTAAACTCTATGCGCATGAGCTTATTGTCACACTTTATTTGATGTAGAATGGTTTAGTAGGTTGGAACCCAGGCTCTGTGGAATACCATAATAATTAATGAGGCAGTCTCAGAGTCTACAAATATTGATTTTGGCAGAAGCATTATGAACAGGGAAGGCAAATTCATAGGCAGAATAAATGTCTTTTTCCGTCAGCATAAACCACTGCCCCTCACACAATACCTTCAGATGACTGGATAATTTTCCCAGGGAATGTGGATGTATCAGAGACTCAGTGTTGGGCTCCATTGCTAGAAGATTGAGTGCTCTATAGCAGTTGGGCCAGATTCCTTTTTCTGGGCCCATATAGATCCTCCATCCTTGCTGCCTTGACCACTTGATCAATGCAGTTATTGGGCAAGGACTGGGTGGTTTGACAAAGACTCAAATAGAGAGTCACACAATAGGTCAAATTGTATCATTAAGGCTCGCTCTGCTGAACTTGCTCATCAGCTAACAGTCACACAGAATCCAAACATCTTCACATTGTGCTCATTGAGAAAGCTCCATCTATACACCTCTTTCCAATAGCTATTTTGTCACTATTTTTTAAAAAACATGTTCTTTACAAGTGCCCCCATTGAGTCCAAGCATAGATGAGTGTAGGTGTCTGTCTGTGGATGGAAATTGCTGGAGGTTCTGTCCACTAGGAGAATTTCATTTTGCCATTATCTTCCAAAGCCATTCTTGAGTGTGGCTGAGGTGTTACAGCTGTCTATTATTGGGTGATGCCAGCTTATCTCCTAGAACCATCTATAAACCAGACTTCAAACTTTTCTTCCTCAGTCAAGTAATCATGAGGAATTCCCCATAAGATAATATCTATTGACACATAACTCATCCCCTAAGTTTGGTGAATTAAAATAATTTATTTACTTCATGGTTTGTGGGTGAGGGATTCAGAAGATGGGAACAGCTTGTCTCTGCTCTGTTGGTGTTTGCTGGGGCTGGACTGTTTCACATGGCCTGACTGGGGTTGTACATCTGTTCTTACTGTCCACTGGACTCCTTGGTTCTTCTCCACAGCCTCTCCCTCTCTTTGTGTCATCTTAAAGCCATTCTTCCAGCAGTGTAGCTGAACTTTTTCCATGCAGGATCAGTGCTCCTAAGAGCAAAAATGTGGAGCTGCCATGTCTCGTGAGGCTTAGGCCAGAAGCTATCAGAGAGTCAACTCCTCTGTGTACTAAGCAAGTTGGGATCAGTGTCACCTGAAGGTGAAAGGATTACACAAGGGCATAAATGCTGATAGAGAACCTCTCTAGCTAAATAGTAAATACACAGTTGATGGAGCATACCTGTAATCCCAGTAACTTTGGAGGCTGAGACAGGAGGATGGCAAATTTGAGGCCAGCATCAGCAACTCAGAGAGGCCCTCAGTAATTTAGTGACATCTTGTCTCAAAATAAAAAAATATAAAAGGGCTAGTAAAGCACCCCTGGGTTAGATCCTCAGTAACAACAACAACAAAATACACAGTTGAATCTTCATATCTGTGGGTTCTGCACCCTTGGATTCCAACAACTGTAAATGGAAAATATTCAAGAAAAAAAATGCACCTGTCTTGAGCACAGACAGACATTGTTCCTTGTCATCATTCTCTAAACAATACAGTACATCAGCTATTAACAAAGCATTTACATTGAGTAGGTTTAGGTGACCTAGAGACAATTTAAAATATGTTTGTAGGTTATATTCAAATACTCTGCCATTTTTATATATGGGTCGTGAGTATCTACAGTTTTTGGTATCATTGGGGAGGGTCCTAGACCCACTCCTTCTCAGGTACTGAGGCCAACTGTATATAATTCTACAATTTTTTTTAAAGCAGCACAAATTTATTATCTCTCAGTTCTAGGGGTTAGAGGCATGAAATGTATCTCCCGGGCTAAAATCAAGGTGTCAACAGGGCTGCTTTCTTCCTGGATGGTACTTTTTTTTTAAAAGAAAAATTTATTGTTCATATAAAAATCTTAGCCCCAAAGCTCTATAACCTGTCATTTATAGACGGAGGCATAACATATATGGTGAGATCAGGGCTTCTCTTAACATTGGGCTGCAGACAGGCCCCGATGTGCTAGCTATCAAGTGGAGGATGAATTCATTCTCGTGGTTTTCTGTTGGGAAATGCTACTGGAGTGGTAAATGAAATGTCCCCAGCCACAGTCTACTTATTTTTTCTGTCCTGGTCATTAGTTATTATTAATAAACTTGTTTGGAAAGTTGATTGGGCATTGCTAAATGACTACAGTTATTTTCAAACATGATCTCATATGTTTTTCCTTCTTTTATTCCTTTTGACTTAGCAGCTTTTTTTTTTTTTTTGGAACATTTAAGCTAAACCACATATTTTAGGCTATCAGTGAAGAACAAAAACACAGTGTGTTAAAGGGACACGCTCTTGGCGTTTAGTCCTAAAACAAGCTTTTACAATTCCTGTCAGAGAGCATAGTCTGAAAGCCACAGCGCTGCACGCAGGTAAAGACAGAACTCTTAGAGAGGAAAGCAGGTAATGTGTTAACACATCCACTGCTTGGAGAATGTGGAATGTAGGGATTACATAATAAAACAGAGAAGAGGTGAGATGACTAGGAGCAGTATTCTTTCCAAAAAAGGAAAAGTATAACCACTTTGGAAAGTTATTCTGGAGTTTTTAGAAAAGTGAAATACACAGCTATCCCAGAAACTTACAATTTTATACCTATTTACTTATGAGAGATGCAAATGTACATTCGAAAAAGGCCTGCATGTCAAGGCTCATAGCAGCTCTATTCATAATAGCAAAAAGAAAAGAACAACAACAAATCAAAACAAATATAGTCCATTAGGCAAATGTATGAACAAACCGAAATATTCATACAGTACAATACAAAGGAACAGACTACTCATACAAACAACTCCTGTGAGTTATGAGACAAACTTCTGACGGAAGGAAGCCAGACTCCAGAGAGTACCCGCTGTGTGATTTCATTTATGTAAGTTCTAGAACACTCGGAACTTATCTGTGATGATAGAAATCAGAACGGTGTTTGCCAGCAGCTGGCTTGAGGAAGAAGAGGCTAAGAATTGCAGGGGTGATGGAATGGTCTACGTCTCAAGAAGAGTGTCGATTACACAGGTGTATGCATTTGTTAAAACAAACTGAATTGTACATTACGCTGTATGTAAATTACACCTAAACATGAAATGACAGAAAATTTCTTTGTAACAGGAAGGGGAGGTAAGAGTCTTCCCACTGGTGTGAAGAGGAGATTTGGAGAGAATGTCTATGTGGTTTGGATGCTGAGGGCGTGATAAAGCTACCTCTCTCCTCTTGCTGTTTTATTTGTCTTATGTAAAGACACCCAACATGGCAGCAGAGACCTGGTGCCCTGCTAAGGTGTCCAGGTAATGGTGTGTGGGGTGGAGCAGGGAAACACCACTAGGAGGTGTTTCCTTTGCAGCCTTCCTTCTGTGCTACCTGCAGCTCTCCCAGGCCGGCTGGGGCGCTCTGGAGCAGACCTGGGGGATCCCATAAAGCCTCCCGTTGGGTCTGGAGGAAGTTAGCAGGGGATGACAACGACACTTGCCCTTTCTGTGTGATGCCAGGGCAGTATAGACCCCATCCACTAACTTAAACCATTCCCCAGTGAAAGAGGGGCCAGGAGACGAGGCTTGGGATTGACCCAGTTTAAATCTTGAATTACCTTGTTTTCCAACAGCAGTGATCCAGTTCACCTTGAATGACAGGATTAGGTGTTTCAACAGCCAAAGAGAAATGGGATCTCAAGCTGACTTCAGCTGAAGAGAATTGAGTAAAGCTGTATTTCTTCCCACGTGAGTGTTTTTCTCCTTACCCTTGGTTAAAGGCTGCCCTCCTCCATTCCTCCTTTTCAGGAATGGCCACATGATCTCCACGGTGGCTATGCTAATTGACGCTCCCACCAACTGTGTGAAAGAGTTCCCTTTAGAATCCTTGCCAGCTTGAGTTATCTTTTGTAGATTTCGATGCTAGCCATTCTAACTGGGGCGAGGTGACATCTTATTGTGGTTTTGATTGGCACTTTCCCAATGGCAAATGAAGTTGAGCATTTTTTAATAATTTTGTTGGCCATTGGAACTTCTTCTTTTGAGAAGGGTCAAGTCATTTCATTCACTCATTTTTTCCCCCATTGGATTCTTTTTGTTATTGAGTTTTTGAGTGCTTATATATTCTGGATCTTAATACTTTGTCAGATGAATAGTTTGCAACCATTTTCTCCCATTCTCTAGGTGCCATCGCTCTGTGGATGGTCCAGCTATTCTATTTCTGAGTATGTATCCAAAGGAAATGAAATTAGCATATCAAAGAAATACCTGCACACCTGGTTTATTGCTGTACTATTCACAATGGTTAGGATATGAAATCAACCTGGGTGTCCCCTGATGGATGCAGGGATAAAGCAAATGTGGTACATATGCAAAATGAAATACCATTCAGACACAAGAAAGAGTGATAGTCCATCATTTGCAGCAAAATGGATGGAACATTATGTTAAGTGAAATGAGTCAGATATGGAAGGACACACACTACTGTTCTCTCTCCTATGTGGACATTAAAAACAGTCAATCTGAATGTAGACTAGTGAACTGGAAGATAGGAAAGGCCACAGCTGGCAGAATAAAGGTAGACTGGATGATAAGTGCAAAACCAGGTAGGAGTAATAAGTTCTGGTGTTCTACAGCACCGTGGGGTGACTATAGTTCACAAGAACCTATTATATATTTTATGAATTACTAGAAGAGAGGAGCTTGAAGACTTCAAATGTAAAGTAATGGCAGTAGGTAAGTGCTAGTGATCTTGATTTGATCAGTACACAATTGTGTGCATGTACTGAAATATCACTATGCCCTGTAAACAAGTACAATTACTGCTTGGTAATCAAAATTTTTAAAAATGTTTAAGCTGGAATTCTAACTAATCCAATATAATCACAACATATTGTATAATTATCACACTATACCCAAAGAATATGCAAAATTAAAATTATAATAAAATGGTGTACATAAAAAAGACTGTTGTCACTCAATAGATGCCAAGAGTCATTTGAAAGGATCCTCCTTCCTTTCTTCTTCTCCTAAATAAATATTAATAACTTAAGGCCATAATTTTGCTGTGAAATCCTACAGCACTTACCAGTGACAATGTGAGCTCAATTGAAGAAGCAGGAAGAAATCCAGACATCAAACTGACAGAATTACAAGAATTAAAATGTAGTGACATTTAGAAAAAAATGAAATTTCCCATGGCAAATAATACCTGCAATTGTAAAGTGGAAGATGATTTTTTCCCCCCGAGGATGAATATCATCTGGGAAAAAAACATTATTTTAAAATTAAAAGTAAAAAGTATCTTTTATCAATATTTTTTGGCTTTTTAAAAAGTGGATTTGAACATACTTTATTTGATATTCTGACAATTTCAGTTATTGGCTTTAAGGAATAATTCATTTGGTAATTTTTAATGAGTTTTAACCCCAAAGCGGTCGGTTGCTTATGGGAAAACAATCTCTTCCTGTGGGGGAAAACAATCTTTTCCTGTGGGGCCTGGTAGAGATGATCTACATGAAACAATTAAAATTATTCATAGCATGTTTGTCCACAAGAAGGAAACAGAAATCTGAGCTATTGAACGAGAGTAGGTTTTGTATTTTGATTGTTTTCTCAGCCTAATTCATTCATTCCTCTGAGTTTCTTTTACTGAACAAATTAATATTTTTTCTAAATAGAGTTAGTTTTCTCCCAACAATTTTTTATGGATGTTTGAATCACCTTCTGGGAAAAAGCAGTGAATCATGGCATTTTAAGCATTGCAAGGACATGAATTTTCCAGAAAGTGGATGAGCTGTATTGTCTGCCTGCACTTAGACATGGGCTGCTCCAGAGTCCTGAGGTCGAGTCTGGCTGGTGCTAAACCAGATTGGTGTTGGTGAGCACTTTGTTAAATGGAAGCACCCAGATAATGTGAATGCTTTTGGAGTGATAGATAGCATAAACCCTGCGTATAACAGGACAGTAGCTTGGCATTTTTTTAGACTTACCAAGACCTCACCTGGAGCAAAGAAGTTAATGGTGTCCACATGCCCTGTATTAGGTCCTCTGTGGCCATTGTGCCCAATAAGGCTTATAGCCTTCTGAAGCAGAATGGAAATTTAATCTATGCTCACAGGGGGGTGTGGGTTTGTGCTTACTTTCTATCAATATATATAGCCCACCAGAAAATCTGGAAAAATAATTTTATTTTTTTTGAAGAAAAAAAATATTTTTTCAGACTTAAATAGGGGGGATCTCACAGTTTTCAGGAGCTAAATGTTTCGCATAATCCAAGTTACTCTGAAAGTAATTTACCATCATCCATCATTCTTCTTTGGCTCCCCTCCAGCAGTGCAGGGAGATTTTAGTTTTAGTGTAGGAGAGTTAACCATGGGGAACCATTTTTGAGGCTGAGAAAGAATAGCTGATATAAATGTTATTGGTATGGATGGCATTGTGCCCCTCCAACCCCCAAGTTCATATGTTGAAGTCCTAACTTCCATTGGGATTGCATCTGGAGGTGGAGGTTTTAAGAGGTAATTACGTTAAATGAGATCATAAAGGTGAAGTCCTAATCTGATAGGATTAGCATCCTTGTGAGAAGAGAGCTAGAGGGGCTGGGGCTGGAGCTCAGTGGCAGAGTGCTTGCCTAGCATGCATAAGGCACTGGGTTCAATCCTCAGCACCACATATAAATAATAAATGAATAAAATAAAGATCCATTAACAACCAAAAAAAAAAAATTAAAAAAAAAAAGAAAAAAGAAGAGAGCTAGAGATCAGAGCTCCCTGTCCTCTCTGTCATATGAACACACAAGGAAAGTGGCCATCTACAAACCAAGAGAAGAGGTATCAAAATGAAACCACCTAGTTGGCACCCTGATCTTAAACTTTCCATCCTCAGAAGTGTGAGAAACAAATTCCTGTTGTTTATAAAGGCGGCTTGAGCAGACTAATGTAATTATTGAGTACAAACTTAAGTATTTATTTATTTTTTTTTGGTACTCAGGATTAAACCCAGGGACACTTTATCACTGAGTTACATCTCTAGCTCCATTTATTGTCTCACTAAGTTGCTTAGGGCCTCCTTAATTTGCTGAGGCTGGCCTCAAATTTGCCATCCTCCCGCTTCAGCCTTCTGAGTTGTTGGGATTTTAGGAGTGTACCACCCTATTTGGTAAACTTAAATATTTCTTGAGACTCAGAAACCATGTGTGTTTGTTCAGTTTTTTGTTTTATTCAATTAGATGTTTTGCAATTACACCCACAGACACATACAGAAGTGGGTGTGGTGCTAAAGCCATGTCTCAGATGAAAGGAGGTTCTGGGGTGGCATCACCCCAGAAGGGTGATTCTGCAGTCATAGACACCTTACTGGGTTTCTTCCTGTAGTGACATCTCCCACTGAAGCTACTCAAGTCCATATATCATACGAGTTTCTGACAAAGCAGCCTGTTTCTCTCTAGCTCATGTATCTTTTGACCTTGGGGCCACAGGTAGATGTCATGACTTTATAAATTCTATGAAATTTCATACAAATATATTTCTGAGCATTTTCAGAGGAGAGGGTTTATAGCTCTATGCAGATTTCTCAGCAAACTCAGATTCCAGGGTTAGGACTTGGCTTCATATCAACCTTTGGTGGAGACCTTCTGAGGAGTTCAGCCCCAGGTCAGAATCTTACATGTGATCCTTCAGGTCTGAATCAAAGCAAGTGCGAGGCTTTTTCCTGGCAGGTCTGCTGGGAAAAAACTGTGCCTGCAGCAGTCTCTGGAGGGAGGTGTAGACGAGGGTGCAGTGGCCCCGGGCCCTGCCCATACATAGGCACACACCTGCTTTCTGAGCTCGGGAGCTTCCCTTCAAAGGCCTTCTGATCTGCAGACATGGCTGGGCTTCTTCCCAGTCACCAAGGCGTTCCTCACTGAGTGTGAGGGGCTTGCCCCACCACCTCACTGTGCACTCTGTTCTGTTCTTTCCAACTCTCAGCCCTTCCCCTTTCTCTCCCCTGAGGGGAAAATGGAAACGAAGGAGTACCTTTCCTTTTTTTGCCTTGCCTTCCCTAGTGAATAAAGCTTGATGATTGTTTTCATTTTGGCTTGTTATCCTATGGCCCTGACACCTGGGAGCTTGGCATGAGCCAAGAGGCTCCAAGAGGTCTCTTCCTTAGGAAGTTCATGTTTCCCTAAAATCATCATCATCGTGGAGGAGAGATCTTCAGAAAATAACCTAAATGTCTTTAGACAGAGGACTTAAAGAGACCTGGTAATTCCAGGGAGCCTCCAAAGGACCCTTATCCTCAATATTTCATGCAGATTCCGTCTCACTTGGCTGGTAATCTGATTTTTTCCATTTGTCATTCGAGAACCTCCAATTCTGGCTTTCTCTTCCAAATATTTCTGTCTCCCTGGTCAACCAGAGGCCAGGTTGTTACTCAGACTATTCACTTGGTTTAGTCAGCTTTTTCACCACTGTGACTAAAAGATCTGGCCAGAACAATTGTAGAGGAGGCAAAGTTTATTTGAGGGCTCACGATTTCAGAGGTCTTAGTCCATAGAAGGTCGGCTCCGTTCCTCAGAGCTCCAGGGGAGGCAGAACATCATGGTGGAAGAGCGTGGCAGAAGGAAGCAGCTCACAGGGTGGTCAGAAAGCAGGGAGAGAGGTCTCCACTTGCCAGATACAAATATATACCCCAAAGCCACGCCCCCAATTCCCACCTCCTCTGGCCACACCCTACCACTTCAGTTACCACTCAGTTAATCTCTATCAGGGAATTAATTCACTGATTAGGTTAAGGCTATAAACCAATCATTTCTCCTCCAAACCTTCTTGCATTGTCTCACATATGAGTTTTTGGGGGACATCACATCTAAGCCGTAATACCATCTAACATTATGGCCCCAAACCATTTTAGGATATCAGCCATAAGCAAGAGGCTCACCCCAAAGAGCAGTTTTGCCTGCCCCATTCTTTAGGAGCCCTCTTTCATGAATTTGTGCACTCACCAAGATTTGTGTGTATTTCTTCACTGGACTATTTTTATTCATCTGGTTGGTATTTTATAGTTGTCTTGTAGCCAAAGCTTTACTGCTCAACTGTAACTGAGTTGGGCTGGAAGACAAGGGGAGGGAAGTGACATTTGTCAAGCAATATTCTTCAAGGACTATGGAAGGTACTTTTATAAACCTAACCTCATATAACCCTTCTAGGAATGCAATTTTTTTAGATGAAAAATGGAGTTGTAGAGAGAGATTAGGTAACTTGCCTATAATGGTTTAGATATGAGGTGTCCCCCAAAAGCTCATGTGTAAGACAATGCAGGTAAGTTCAGAGGTGAATGATTGGGTTAGGAGAACCTTCACCTAATCAGTGCATCAATCCACTGATGGGATTAACTGGGGGCTGTAGGCAGGCAGGGTGTGGCTGGAGGGGGTGGGTCATTGGGAGCATGCCTTTGGGGTATATATTTTGTCCTTATTGAGAGGAGCTCTCTCTCTGCTTCTGTGTTGCCATGTCCCCAGCTGCTTTCCTCCACCACACCTTGGCGACATGATGTCCTGCCTCACTTTGGGCCCTGAGGAATGGAGGCGGTCATCTATGGACTGAGACTTCTGAAACTGAGTGCCAAATAAACTTTTCCTTCTCTAAAATTGTTGTCATCAGATCTTTTGGTCACAGCAGTGAAAAAGCTGACAAAAACCTTGCCCAAGGTGACGAGTGGCAGAGTTGGGCTGTGATGCCATCTGTCCACTCGGCACATTGCCCACTCACAGTCTTTCTCTGGACTGAGGTTGGCTCTGTCCACTTGCTCTAGTCTCCTGAAGTCATTCATGACATATCAAGACTATTACGCTAATGCATGTATTAGTTTGCTCAGGCAGCCATAATGGGCACCCCTCTCAGACTGAGTGGCTTAAGCAACAGAAATGCATTTTCTCACCCTTCTATAGGTCCACCACCAAGGTGTTGGCAGGTTGGCTTCTCCTGAAGGCCTCTCTCCTTGACTTGCAGATGGCTGCTTTTCGCTGTGTCCTCACGTGCTCTTTTCTCTGTGGGTGCGCAGCCCTGGTGTCTGTGTGCCCAATATTCTCCTCTTAAACGGATACCAGTCAGATTGGATGACAGCCCACCCAACCAACCTCATTTTGACCTGATTATCTCTTTCAAGGCCTCTTCTCCAAATGCAGTCACCTTCTGTGGCATCACGGGTTAGGAATTCAACATACGGATTTGAGGAGGCTACGCATCAGCCTATAATGTGTTCCTATCAGCAGAATCCATCTGGGGCTCTGGAAGACCCTGTGCTATCCTTAAGGAATAGTAAGACTCTCCTTCAAATCCACAAATTTTCTCATGGCTCCTGCCATACAAGTCTCTCATACTGGGAAACTGGATTCAAATTGATCAACAGGGAAGAGTTGAAAGGTCCATTGTGAGAAGAATGAATGGCGGCTGGAGGTATCACCTCCTCCTTTCTTCTAGTCCTCTGTGGCCTCTCAGAGAGCCCCACTCACCCATCACTCATTCCTTCCTTCATTCGTTCAGACGTCACTAACCAGTTCCCTACTCTGTCCAGGCACCATGCGGGGGCTGAGGATATTCCGGAAGTGCCCCTGCTGGCACAGAGCTCACCTTCCTGTTGGGAGACAGAGAGAGGGGAAGAGTTAAGTGCTATTGGGGTGTGCCTGAGGGCCTGTTTGTGGGGAAGGCTTCCCGAAATGCTGACCATCAGGCAGAGACCAGAACAACGAGAAGGAGCGGCCTCTTGAAAAGCTGAGGGAAGTGCCTGTGCAAGACTTTCAGGAAGAAAGGAATGTTCTTGAACTAGGGAGGAGACCAAGTTGGCTAGAGCCAAGTGAAGGAAAGAAGTAGGAAGAGGAAGAACAGTCCTGGGTGAGGCTGAGGGAGGTAGGGAAGGGTGCCCAGAGGCTCGCTTGTCATCTAGCTTTCACCACCCTCAGCATCCTTAGCAGTCCCTTTTATTCTCTCACTGCAGGGTCCTGTATCTTTTGATCACTTTTGCCCTTTCTGAGAAGAGGCTCCTGCTTAAGTACAGATAACCCTGGCAGTATATCCCATGAAAGCTATCAACAGTTAACACTATAGCATGAACAAGTTTATCAGATCACTTCACCTTGATAGCTAGAGGGGAAAGCTTGTTAGAGAATGAGAAAGGCTCTTGTTTCTGCTTGTACTATTTCCAACTCTGAAATTTGTCCCTGTAAAAACATCATATATTCTTTTCCTTTTTCTGTCTCCCAATCATCACCTAGCTACCTTTTCCTGGACTGAAGATTTTCCCCTTGTCCCTATTCCCTCCTGGTGTTACTTCTCCAAACAGCCAGGACTCCATCATTCCCTCTTTTCTGCTCCAAGTTTCTTACCTTAGAACTTCCACCACACTAATCATGCAGGCTCTGCATCTTGTGATTGGTCATGAGGACTACCCACCACCCTATCACTGCTGATACATCTTGCCAGCTCTACCATTGTCCTTTACTAACCTTTAGCTTATTGTTTAGCACATTTCACTTCTGTAGTCCTTTTGGTTATATTCAGAGAAGCATCCTGTATTAGTCATCTTTCTGTTACTGAAACAAAATACATGAGATAATTGAATTATAAAAAAAAAGGTTTTGGCTCACAGTTTTGGAGGTTTTAGTCCATGTCAGTTGGCTCTGTTGCTATTAGGCCTGTGATGAGGGAGAGCATCATGGTGGGGAGTGCTTGACAGAGGAAAAAGTCACTTACTTCATTGTCAGGGAGCAAAAGGGAGAAAGAAACTGGTGTTTCTTGGGATTCCCTTTGAAGCCACACCCACCAATGACCTAAAGCCTCCCACAAGGCCCCACCTCTTAAAGGTTCTACCACCTCTTTTTTTTTTTTTTTTTTTTGGTAGTGCTGGGGATTGAACCCAGGGCCTTGGGCATGCAAGACAAGCACTCTACCAACTGAGCTATATCCCCATCCCCAGTCCTACCATCTCTTAATAGCACCACACCAAGGTCCAAGACTTTAACACATGAACTCATTTCCAGATCCTAATAACAGCATAGCCCATGCTCCTCGGTTACAGTACTGGGTTCAAAACTCCCCTCTTCCTTTAACTTGCAGTTGTGCAGTCTTGGCTAAGTTACATAGCTTCCTTAAACTTTTGTTCCTCATCTAAAAGGTTTAGTAAAGCAGGTTTAATACAACCTGTTCACCTATTATAAGTGAGACCCATTGGGTGGTATTTAGTGTCATGTCAAGCATGGTAACAGAGGATCAAGAAATGTAGGGTCATTTCCTCTCCCTCTTCAATGTTCCAAGAGCAGATGCCACACCAGTGTAAAGTTCTGGTCCCAAGGAACATTGTCACAGCCTCATCAGCAGAGGCCAGGATAAATCTGACTGGTGATTGCCAGTGTCAGAAGTAAAGGGCACACGGCCTCTCCTCCACGTGGGAGTCTTGCTCTCCAGGGGCAGCATCTTTTCTCCAGTGACAGAAAATCATGTTGCAGCCTCATAAATTCAAGGAGTGCTGCAGGATTGGCCCCTCCCTTCTTCCAAGGCCAAAGTTCGTGTTGCATTTAATCAGGACTGGAGTAGGATCCGGGATAAGCAAACTCCAAGATATATATGTGGCAACTAATAAATATATTTGAGTACAATTCTACTGCCTGGAGAGGAAAACCAGCAACAGGACCATGACTGTCACCAGAAAGGAGATGTAATTAATGGCATCGACTAGAAAATGATCGCAACGTAATCACATTGTGCATGACACACAGGCCAGAAAAATTAATTTAAAGAACATTTCTCTGTTTCTTCTGGGTTGATGTCGAAGCGAATATACAATAAAAGCAACATAGCCAGTGTCTTAGGAGAGCTACACGGTCAGCTTTAAATTATTCTCTTCAGTGCAGTGAGAGAGGCAACTGAAGACAAAGCCTCCAAATGACTTTCATTAAGCAAATTGTTATTTAGTACCTAGTATGTCCTTCAAGTTAGCTCCAGGTTAGAGTTTATAAAGAACCAAAGACAAAAGCCTATCCAGGTAGCCAATGAACATCCTTGAACTTAGTGGCTATAGTCAGAAGACAGTTGAAAATGGGAAATAGAAGTGATGGAGAGTTGCCCGGCGCAGTGGTGCATGCCTGTAATCTCAGCAGCTCGGGGGGGGGGGGTGCTGAGATAGGAGAATTGAGGGTTCAATGCCAGCCTCAGCAATGGCGAGGAGCAGAGTAACTCAGTGAGACCCTGTCTCTATATAAAATACAAAATAGGGCTGGGGATGTGACTCAGTAGTTGAGTACCCCTGAGTTTAATCCCCAGTACCCTCCCTCAAAAAAACTGTTGGAGAGTTGGGGGACACTTATGAGGGGTGAGTGTCAAAGTGAGCTGTCATCTTTGATCTTTGTTCCGGGGATTGAACTCAGGGGCACTCGACCACTGAGCCACATCTCCAGCCCTATTTTGTGTTTTATGTAGAGACAGGGTCTCACTGAGTTGCTTAGCACCTGGCCTTATGCTGAGGCTGGCTTTGAACTTGTGATTCTCCTGTCTCAGCCTCCCTAAGTGCTGGGATAACAGGCTTGAGCCACCTTGCCTGGCCGTTCCTTTCTTGACCCAAGGAAGCCGCTCATATCTCTGCAACACCCACGGCAAACCTTTAAGAGAAACAGTCTTAGGTTGCAATTCTTTTCAGCATTTTTGTCTTATTAGAGACAGAAATTAAGGTGATAAAAAATTTATAATGAAAGAATAATGTGATGACGGTGACAATGTGAAAATAGAAATTTCCATTTATCCGGCTTTCATGACGTGCTGAAAATTTCCTAGAATGCTTCTGTATTTACCACACTGGGACTTGAGTACCCCAAAGCCCAGTCAACTCTGTCTATGAAAATGACCGTGGCAAATTGATTCCCAACTTTTCTGAAGTAGCTCCTTCACTCCTCCACTCAGCTGGAATTTTGCTGAAGGTTTGCAAATTATTTAAATCTTATTCACAAATGAGGGGGAATTTTAATCTGAGGGATAGGAAGCGGGAGTTGGAGGTAAAGTGGGAATGGCAGAAATATTTAAAAGCAATTGTCATAATTGTTTTATGTTAAATGCAGCTAATTGGTAAAGAGTAACAAGGAGAGGGCCATTATGCAAAAAAGCACCCATTCTATGTAGCTGGAGGTGAAGGTGGGAGGTGAAAGCAGAGGATGCGTAAACTGCTGAAGGTCAGTTCCCTGAGGGGCTCTCTCCATTAGACTTCCTTAGCAGTAACACTTGGCCTCTGCAGCATCAGGCCAAAAATATTAACTTGATCCAAATAGGGCCTGAGCAGGGTCACCCCCGATCCTTAGTCTATGCCGATTCCCTCCCCATCCCCCAAATTCTACCATCTTGGATGCGCAGCTCCAGTGCATCTTTTCTAAAATGCGTTGTGCAACGCCCGCGTCCTCACTGACCCTCCTTTTCTATGGGTTCTTTTCTTCTGTCTTTCTTGCATGCTGACTGACATTATTTGGGCAGATAAACCTATATGCCCCTGTGTTACTAATGACCGTTCTCTCCTGCTATGTCCCCATCAACAGAGTCAACAGGCTCAGGACAAAGCTTTGTTTCTTGTGTATTTTCCCTACCATCCAGAACAGCACCAAGGACAGGGTCCTGCTGGTCAAGTATTTGAGAATCACTAGTGGCTGTAAACCAGATCACCTCCCTGCCTCTGATCTAAGTCCCCAACGGTTTCTCATCTTACAGTCAAAGCCAGAGTTTCATAACAGATGACAGGGGGCAGCTCCATCTGATCCTTTGTCCCTTCTGCTTTTGTCTTTTATGGTTCTCCCCCTTGCTCACCAGAGTATCATCTGGAATCCCTGATAGGAAGCCCCTCAGGTGTTGGAGTTCCCAGGTACTGAAGGGCAAATGTCAACAAAAGACTTAATTCTTTCTGCGGAAAATAAAGGAAGAGACCTCTACTTTGAACATCTGCTTTGAACATAGAGAACTTGTAGTAATTATTTCTCTGTCTCTTTGAGATATATGTACATCTTTTTAAAAGCTAAATAAGCCTGTTGTCAGCTTTACGATCTGGGAATGTCTTTCTCAAGAGATCCCTCTGCCCATTGCAGTTGCAGAGAAAGTAGGAGCCAGCTTCTGCGGGTTCCTTAATCTATAATACCTCCTGTTATAAGATGGGAGAAGTTCATCCCTTGGATAAATCTAATTGGCCAACACAGATGGCCACCCTGATTACCCAGTGAATCTAGGATGAACCAGATATGACAAATGGTGCTGTCAAGAGCTCTCATTCAGGAGTGGTGATTGTGTATTTCAGGGACATGCACGTAATGGGTTGTACCTGCTTGGCTGTATAAGGTGAGCGTCCTTTGTCTTTGCGATTGCTTAACAGATTGCCTGTGATATGCATCACATCCTAGTTTAATGTGTATTCGACAATAGAATTATCTTTTTCTCTTCCACTTGTGGAGAGGTTTTCTGGGTTGGGGGATATTTCATTTTTAATTATATTTCTCCAGCAGCGTCTGCCTCCATGTTTTCACCTTGTCCCTCACGCTGTGGGGGAAGGTGAAGATGTGCATCTCCAATCTCTTTCTCCACCCTTTGCTTTGATACTGCAGTTCCCATGGCTAGATGCCATGTTCTGAATTTATGTGTTGAAATCTTAACCCCAAAGATGATGGCCTCAGGAGGTAGAGCCCAGGATGGGATTAGCAGCCTTAAAATGCACCCAGAGATCCAGCTTGTGCCTTCTATTATGTGAGGACACAGTGAGAAGATGCACCTATCAACCTGGAAGGTGGTTCTACTCCCCAGAAGTGGAGTAGGATTTGAGTGCAAGTAGTTTATTTAGAAGGGGGCACTGGTAGGAATGGGGACTGTGAGAAAGGAAAGGGGAGATGGCCAATGACAGGTGTGTTATTAAGCACTATTGTGGTATGTGACAGGAGCTTAACTCACATGGGAACTCCAGAAACTGTGTAAAACACACATCAGAGCTCCCCCAGTGGGGCCACGAAGCTGGGGTACTTACTGACCTTCCAGAGTCCAGGATGAAGGGCTACTGGTGCTCCTTTGCACTTCCAACTTTTCTTACCTGGTTCAGGCAAAAGCCTGAAATCCAGGTGATGTGGATTCTGTCAGAGGGAGCTGGTCCACATGGGCGTTCTGAATAGTACCAGAAGGACCCTGGCAACATTTGTCACAGGAGCCTGGCATATAGCACATGTGGTCAACAGTGGGAGGCATGGCCCAGAGGCCATTTAGGGAATAGCTTCATGTACCAGTGTGGGAAGTATAGAGGCCACACTGCCTCCAGGCCTTCAAGGACCGATTCAGCCACAGAGTTGTGTCTCCTGAAGTCATACTGTTTCATAAAATTGAAGATTAATTGATATCATAAGGCTTGGCCTGTGGGTCCACTCCCCATGGTGCTGAAGGGCCATTCTGGCTGCAGAGGAGCCCCAGGGTTAGCCCCAGCTCCCTCCCTCAGGTCTAGTTGACTTTGCACTGTGAATCTCTTCCCCAAATCTCTTTCCTGGAGAAGCCCACCTGCTTTCAAGCGGAGGCAGAGTCCCGAGAATGAAGCACCTTGGCTTGGTATCCTGAGGTGAGCATCCCAGCCACACAACAGCAGAAGGCCTACGAATCCCAGTTTCTCTGGAGGAAGTAATAGTGGGTTTTCATAAGGACCATGTCACTTCGAATAATGATTGTCTTCATCATTCTCAGAAGAAATTCTCTTTCATTGCAGGCTCTCTCCTTGGTCCTGGCTCTTGCAATGCGATCTCTCTCTTGCTTCCAGGACCTCATTTCTGGGTCATTAAGAGCAGTTCTTTGGGTCAACCACTCAATCTTCTAAGGAAGTATTTACTTCTCTGTATTATCTGCCACAAGCTGGCTGCCTCCTTTATGAACATGGCCTTCGATGCAGATCTGGGCTCTGGAGCCTGTCCTTATACCAGGGGTTCCATGTGCTGTGGCATTAGGAAGGCTGCTGGGGCTCCCCTGAATGCCTGAGTGGGAAGAAACACCTCTTCCTTGAAGTCCAGGCTGGAGAGACACGGCAGGACCTCTGGACCCTTCCATGTGGAGCTATAGAATGGCCCACAGATACAAACAACTCAGGGTGTTACCTTGGGGTCACATAGAACCAAGTGTTAGAGCTCTGCTTAAATACCCTAAAACTTGGTGCAGCCCACAAATGGAGCTAAAAGGGAGTCTATATCAAATTTTTTATATAAACACAAACTTGCTACTTATGTACATTTACAAATAGCCTCCTTTCATGACTGACTTTGTGTGTGTGTATATCTCTAGCTTTATAGGTTAGGTCAGTTTGAGGAGATGATTTCACCACAAATATCAGATCAGTAATTCTCAGATGTAATTAAAAGATCATTGAACTATGCTAGCTCTGCTAAACTTGTTTTAGAATTTATAATTGTTACGCAGAACTAGTAGAACTCAACAGGGGGCAGCTACAAGATGACTTATACCCTCCATTTCTATTAAAAAATAAGGTTACTTTTTCTCCATCTTTTGAATCCAATTTCAGGTGTCATACTATTTTCTTTCTCTTGTAGATAAAAGCATAATTCTTTTTAATTATTTAAAAATAATTTGGTAATTATTTTAGTCTCAAGAATGGGGTCAGTTCAAGATGGAAAACGTCTAGCTCTATAACAATGAAACTTCAGAGACTTTGTGAGACCAAGCCACCTGCCTCCCCAGCCTGCCCTACTCAGACCAAGAATCAGCAGAGGAAAGAGGCAGGTCGACCTCCCCCTTAAGCATTGGTCTGCTCTGACTTCCTTGGGGTTAAAGCAGGGAGTGGAAGAGAGACACAGGCTTTTTACATGTGGCAAAAGAATCTCCTTTGTTGTGGGTGTTTTGTTTATTTTTACTTTAATTTTAACTGACAGAATAATTGTACATATTTATGGGGTACAACGTGATGCTTTGGTACAGATATATGCTGTGTACTAATCAGATCAGGGTATTTAGTATATCTAAAACCTCGTCCATGTATCTATCATTTCTTTGCTATGAGAATGTTCTAGTTATTTTGAAACAGTCAACAAAATATTGTTAACCACAGCCACCCTATTGTGCAATAGAACACCAGACTTTATTCCTCCTAACTTCAATGTTGACCCATTGATCAACTCCTCTCTCTCTCTCCCTTTCTCATGCATGTTCCTACAAATGACAGGATTTCATCTTTTTTATGGGTGGGTAGTATTTAATTGTATATATGTCAGCTTTTCCTTATCCATTCATCCATTAGTGGATACTAGGTTCATTCCATATATTGGGTATTGTGAATAACTCTGCATTATACATGCAGATATGTCTTCGACATACTGATTTTCTTTCCTTTGGATGTATACCCACTTGTGTCCTTGCTGGGTCATCTGGTAGATGCATTTTAAATTTTTGTGGGTATTTTAGCTGACTCTTGCTTTTGTGGGCCTCAGCAATTTCTCTGCTAGACTCAGGGATTATGATCCCTCTGGGGGACTCCTCACCACCTCCTTCAGCTTCTGCATCCTATGGGACCATCAAAACTGCTTTGGCTGAAGTCTCTCCCTCCATTTGACCTGGATCCATTTTTTTTTTTTTCTTGTGGTACTGCAGATTCAGTCCAGGACCTCATACAGGCCAGGGAAGTGCTCTACTACTGAGTCATGTCCCCAGCCCCAGGAACACTTTTTAAACATCTCTAACTGGCTTTCCTACTCTAGTCTTCCATCTGGTAACCAGGAACTAAGCACCTTTGAACGAGTGAGACTTGGGTTCCTGTGCTGTGGGCTGTTCAATCTTGCTTATAGACACTTTTCCACACCTAAATCAGGTTTTGTGTCCCAAACGGGGGATACATATAGTGGAATGATCTACTTTATAGTCTTTGTACAAGCTTAGCGTAAGGAAAACCATGAGCCTACATACACTTTCCATGGAAGCTGGTGAGAGAATGCACTAACCTTTTACAAAAGAAGCCCCTTTCTAAACTCTTAGTGTCTCCACATATTAGCAACTGACATAGGAGTTAAGTCATGGGCTACAGATCTAGGTCAGCATATCTTTCTTTGCATATTCTTAGGTGGACTACCATCTTCATGCAATGTTGAGAGCTACTGTCACTGATGATCACAAACTCTCTGCTAAAACTAAAGTCTTAGTTTACTGTGCTCTAATACTTACCTCTTAATGAAGAAATATACAAGGAAGAGTTGGGCTTCCCATTTCCTCTCAAAATTTTTAGACTTACACCTTTGTTCTTTCTTCTCAGTCTTAACATCTCATGAGCAATCGATGCTACAGTCATTTTGACTGTAGTCTCATTGAGAATAAGCGAGTGTTACTTCCAGTTTCTATCTCTCTAGTTTTAGCCCCTTGAGTTCCAGCCAGCAGGAAAGAAACAGGCCAATCAGTGTATTGATCCAAAGTCAAAATGAGGTGACTCAGCAGCAGGGAAAGCAAAGGAGAATTTTTATTCTTCTTCTGTGGTAAGGCCTTATTTCTTGCTTTTGTTTCTCTTGTATAACATCTATAAAAATAAGGGAGAGAGCGTGGCACCATCAAAAAGGAAAGACATGGAAGTGAAAGGTTTAGGTTCTAGTCTGGGCTTTGCTACTCACTGGGTGATCTGGGCTAATCTTCTTTAAATCTCAGTTTCATCACCTGTCAAATGAGAGTGTTGTACCAATTCTAATATCTCATGATTTTATCTGAAGTTATTATCATATTCAATAATTCTATTGCTTATGTGCTTGAACTTGGTCTTGAAGAAGACCAAGAAATTTCTAAGTAGCAGCAATTTCAGCTCCTCTTCAGGAATGCTTTAAGTGGGCTCGTGATATGGTTTGAATGTGGTCTGTCCCTTCTAAAATCCTATTGAAATTTAATTGCCACTGAAGTGGTGTTGGGACATGAGGACATTAAGAGGTGACTAGGTTGTTAAGGGGGATTCATGCCTGTCTTCCAGGAATGGTTTTGTTCTGGCAAGAGAGGGTTGTTATAAAGTAAATCTCCTCCTCATGTGCTGTAGTGAAAGCACAATTCCAGATGAAAAAATTGAAGGTGATGGATGTTGTGAGATATGATTATAGGGCTTTCAATATGAGGGCCAAAGAACAGGGCTTTGAAGGCCACAAAATCATCTTTGGAATGCAAACTCCATAGAAATCAGGTGAAAACATTTTTAATCAAGGTCAGAATTGACTAAACATTTATTTATACAATAGGATGAGTAAGACTTTTTTGCCCATGTAACTTAATCTTCAGCATAAGAAGATTGAGCAAGCCTGTGGTACTTGCTTCCAACATCACTGAAAGTACATAAAAGTCCCAGGGAATCTGATGCCATTTACACTAAGGAAACGTCCCCTTGACATCCAAACAAATCTGCAGTTCCTGACACCATGAACTACTGTGGCAGCTACTACAGAGTCTGGGCCATGGTCTTGGAGGCTTTGTTGGCCTGGGGTATGGCTACCAATGTGGCAGAGGCAGCTTCCGCCAACTGGGGTGTGGCTGTGGCTGCAGAGGCTACAGATAAGGCTCTGGCTGCAGAGGCCACGGATATGGCTGCCACCACACATTGTGCTAAGGAGGATATAGATTTTATGATTGCTGAAGAGTGAACTCATTCTTTGAAACACTGAAATCTTCATGTCAATCACACAGCAGTTTTCTTGATAAGCCAGATAAACTAGCAGAGGCTGTCTTATAAATGCTTCAAAATCAAGACTCAGTTCTGACAACAAATCCCAGAAGCAGTGGCAGAAAAGGGAACCCTTCCCATAGAATGATCTGGAATCTCACTTTTCAAGCTGTTGATTCCTCTCATTCCTTTTAATATACCAATACAGCACCAACTCCCACATTTGAGTAAATTCATGTCAATAGTGGAACAAACCTCTTTTGTTTTTAATTTAATTTTATTGTAGTAAGCACACTTAACATGAGATCTACCCTCTTAATTTATTTTTAGTTTTTTGAAATAGAGTCTTACTATGTTGTCCAGGTTGGTCTCGAAATTATGAGCTCCAATGATCCTCCAGTCTTGGCCTCGTGAATACCTGGAACTACAGGAATGGGCCACCAGATCTGGCTCTTCAGTTTCTATGTGTACAATGTGTTATTGTTGACTATAGGTGCAAAGTTGTTTTGTCAGGTCTCTAGAGCTTATTCATCTTGCTTAACTGAAGATGAAGACTTTGTGCTCTTGGATTAACCACTGCCCATTTCCCCCTCTATCCAGCCTTTGGCAACCACCATTTCACTCTTTGATTCTGTGAATTGGTCTATTTTCAATACCCGTGTAGCTGAATCCTGGGGTATTAGTCTTTCTGTTACTGATTTGTTTCACTCCTATGATTTTTTCACACAACTAGGGCCAGGCTCCCTGGGTCTGTCTTCACTTGTCCATCACTGTGTACTCTCTGTGCCCATGACGATGCCTGGCACATATAAGGCAGGCAGAGAATATTTGTGGATTAGGAAACTTGCTCATGGGTCTTATAATACAAGGCCATTTTTAATCTGTGCAGCAATGATCTGAAATGTCGTCCTGGCTTTGGAATCATGGAGTGCTCCCCACCTCTCTACCCGCTTCCCACCCCATCCTTGTTCCATTCTGCTTGTTCCAGGAGCTGAAAAAACCCCTCAACAGTAACTCAATAGTAGCACTCTATGCGTAATCTCCCACAGGGTCAGGCAGACTATCTAATCAGTTGTCAAGAAACCTAAGTTAAAAATTATTTGCTGTGAAAGCAAACCACTGGGTGGGAAAAAATATTTGCGGCATGACTGGCAAATAGGCACACCTGGGCACCACCGTAAACAACTCAATGCCTATCCACAATAGAAGGGCGAGTGGATTGTAATATCTTCTTAGAAGGGAATACTCCACGCAGTGACAATAACTGGAGCTACAGGCAGCAACCTGAAAAACCTCCATCTTAAGTTTGAGTGAAAGAACTTAAAAATCATGGATTAAATACAGTATGAACACACTTATTTACATTTTTAATAAGAAAAACTAGATTAGTGTGTACTTGGGGTTGTTATGGTGGTGGCTGAAAGAAGCTTCTGGGTGCTGGAGGTCTGTTTCCACCGGAGTGTGTTTACAAGGCTGTTCTGTAAAATTCGAACTCAAAATGGCGTCACTCTGGCTCAGGCCTGCATGTATCTGCTCACCTGCTTTTTGTGCTTCTGTGATTTAATGCTATGCTTGCTTCTTATCGATGGGGGCCAAACCACAAGCTGCCAGACCCCTGGCCAGTAAACTAAAGTTCCAAGAACTGAAAGGGGGACATAGATGGTGCTGTCACAGTTGAACTGTAAATAACTATAGGTTGAATATTTGCCAAATCCTGCTTTCCCAAGTCATGTAACTCACCCACCCTATAATCCTATGAAACCTTCATTTCGGGGTCACGCTCTGAAAGAAAGGAGAGCTGACCCCAATCGGTTGGCCTGTGTGACTATTTCCTCAATAAACTTTGCTGCTTCTGCAGAGTTGTCTGGGCTGCACTTCTTGGGGAGAGGTGTGGGGTGGATGCAACATTTGGTGCGTTGGCCGGGGAGCTCTCTTCCCAGTTGCTCCACCTGTCCTCTACTGAGGGGAATTAATACCCCTAGAGGAACAGGGCAAATCTGTATTGGTATACCACGAGAGACTCGGAGGGCCAAGCTGGACGCAGCATGTTGCCCCGAGTCAGGACTCCATCCAGGACGCTGATGGACTCCATTTGGTCTGGTTCAGGTTTTAGGTAAGAGCTCACTAAATCATCCTAATATTAAGAGGCCACAAAGGCATTATAGCTTCGAGATCTCTAGCCCAGTTGTGGTTTGTTTATTGTTTGTCTTGTTTCTGTACTGTCTCCTTGTCTTTTGGATCTATTGTGTGTTTTATTGTTTGTCTTTGGTTATTATGGGTCAAAGTCAGCCCACCTTCTATTCATCTTGAATGCCCCTTCAATGTTTTCTGTCCCATTTTCAGGAATTCCAGAAGGCTACAGATTATAGCACTTTCTGTGATGCTTTCTCTCTCAGAAAATTTTGTAAAATGGAAGAGCCCACATTCAAGGTCAGATGGCCTGTGGAAGAGACCACCAACCTCCTCATCACCTACCGGGTCCAAAAGAATCATTTTTGGGCAGCCCGGCCACCCAGATCAAATATTGACCAAAAAAATAAAATGGTTAAGAAGGTTTTTAACTGTGTTCACTAAAGCTTGCATTAAAATGTAAACGGCTACCAACAGAACTAAAGAAAAAAAAAAAAAAAAGGCAAGAGTAAAAGCTAAAGGTACAAAAGCATTTTAGAGATTGCCTTCAGTTAGGAACTGGTCCAGGTGGCCAACAGAGTAGACAATATCAGTTTCTACAGAGGGCAGATTAAAACTAGAGTTTTATAGCATTATCATTTCTAAGATATGTAAAAATATCATTTTGTCTAGGAAATTTGGCTTTTGTCTCTCAGTCAGCCCAAGATATTCATAGAAAACTCCAAAAATTTAAAGGGTTTTAGAGTAACTTCCAACTTTTGGAGGTGACCCCCAAATTTTTAACCATGGCAGTCCAGCTAATAAATGAGATTTGGGTGGCCACTATCCAAGAGACCAGAAAAACTGGTTTAGAATGGGAACTTGAGCTGAGGGGGGCCTCCTAAGGGGAGCAATGGAAGCAGACTCCCTTGCTGCCTCTTTGGAAGATTTTCTCAGGGAGAAATGGGACCCTGTTTGTATACATTCCCTTAACTATTTTCACCTTTGATGAATGGGACCACATCAGGATGGAAACCAGGAAGGCTTTTAAACTTCTATGCTGAGTTCTTAATTTTGATCTGGTGCTCCTAGGTTAATATATTTTTCTGGTTAGACCTATTTTATCCAACTGTAAAGTTGTTTTTTACACTCTGTTTCATCCAGAGGCCAATTTACAAGTGTTAGCTCTCAATCTAATAGGTTTTTTTTTTAAAAAAGCTACAAGGCCTTTGTTCTGTGTAGGTACACTTGTGTATTGTCAGTCTACATGTATTGCCATGTCTACATGTTTGATACCAAAATTAACATATGAGCTCATAAATTAAAAATTAAAAAAAAATGTATCCAAATTCCTTTGGTTCACATGATTTGAAAAGTTCAATTTAAATTGTGTAAACAAATAAAATAAAAATGTCTTTAAAAGTTACTAACTCACAAGCTTCTCTAGGTGGTCAGTTGTTAAAATGTTGATGTCCATACAAAGTCTAAGATCCATTGTTTCTAGGATTTTTCTTCAACAGAAAAAATGATGCTGTTTAATACACTTGTCTGATATCTTTTTTTTAAAAAAATAAGTAAATTAAATCTGATACGTATGAGATTGATCATGGATGTGTTTGTTAAAGACATCTAAATGGTTTATGAAGTTAAAATGCTAACTGTTAAATATAATATAATTTAAAATTACTTTGTGTTATGACTAAAAACAAGGTTATATAAGGGGTCTAAATGTGTCAACTACATTTTAATTAAAATATATAAATAACAAAATATTTCATTTTTTAAAATAGAGTAATTGTCTAAGTTCAGAGATTTCATGAGGGTTATTTTAGAATGTAAACAAAAAGAGGGATCAACAAATAGAAAAATTAAAATGTTCTAAATATTAAAATATATTTAATAAAAAAACATTTCTGGGTAAAAAGTCTTTATGTGGTAAAGTTGTAATACATCTAAGTAAACAATGAGAGGATCTAAGTGATACAAAGGCCTATGTAAGTAAAGGACAAGTTTGTTTGTGTGTAACTAAGTTGGTTATATATATGTAACACAAATAGTTAAAGTTATTCAAGGTTTTTTCCTAAGGTCAAATATTAATGTACTGGAATAAACCAAAGTTTAATCTGTTAAAATGACAAAAATTTCTTAAAACCTTACACTCCTAACATTGTGTTTGTTAAGTTTTATTGTCAGAACAACTAGTCTTGGAGAAATTAAGGTTTGTACCACTCTAGTTAAACAGTAACTGTTATTTTACAGTATTGTACTATATTACAGAGTCTAGATTTTTCTTTAAATACTAAACTTGATTAATATAAAAACATCAATGTAATTGTGGTACTATTACTCTTCTTTACATATTAAATGTGTTCATATCTTTCAGGTATACAAGTCTTTAAAGTAAAATATTTAAAGGGACATTTTATCAAGCTAGTGTTCTACAAACTAAAGTTGTCTGTAATGGTAAATTAGACTTATAGAAATGACAAATTTTATTGGAGATTTATTTATATCATTTGATGTTTTGTAACCAAACCAACTTATGTTATCTTTTACACTGAAATATGAAAATGTAAAGGTATTTTTAAAAGATAGTAAGAGCCTGATTTGTTTAAAGGTTAATATTATAGCTAACATTCCTATAGACTCAGGAACTGTATGTCAAAATCACTCCAGAGTAGGCCAAACTTCAGTTCATTTAAAGTTCATTTAAAGTTGTATATCTCAAACATGATATACAGGGATATATACATAACTCAGATTAATCCATCTATACACAGTAAATAAAAAGGTAAAAATAACTATAAAGTTATAAACATTAAGTTAAAGCTCAGTACACTTTAAGACTGATAAGATTGACTTGCTAGATGTTTAAGGCCAAAGCTTAAATATTAAGGTTAAAATAAAGGGACTAAGGAAACCAATATTTGGCTTGCCCTCTGAGTCAGCCTGAACCCTGGGAAAAGGGGAAGACCTTTACAACTCTGGGCCACATAACTTCCTGATCAGGGAGATTAATGAGACCACCAGGGAACAGAAAGCCAATCAGTGTGCATGCTGCAAAAGAGGAGGGTCACTGGAAAGGGGGAGACATCCCTGATGCTTCCAAGAAAAGCTACATGGTCAGTGAGACCTAGACCCATCCTAGTGCAGATGAAGCTAGCAGAACTAAGAGGCTGCTCACAACTTCCCCAAGAGTGTCCCCCAACAGAACTTAGCTGACTCTTAACAATAGATAAAAACAAAATCCATTTGACCATCTTGATCTTGAATGCCTAGCAAAAAACAGTCAAAACTAGATCACAACCATTCCTGGGCATTTAAAAAACAAGAAAACAATAGTTATTTGTAACTTAAGATGTACACTTGGGTTAGCCTCCCAGGAATAAGTAAGACTGGATACAACAAAAGAGATTTGTAGGCAAGAGTGCCTGATAACTACAAAACAAACAAACAAACAACAACAAACAAAACAAAACAAAAAACCAAAACTGTCAGAGTCAAAAGCTGTTAGTCAGTTCAAGGCCTACAAATCTTCCCAACTTCCAACATAGGTAGGCTTAGTCAATGTTTACTACTATGATTATCTAGCCCTAAGTAAAGTAACTAAGTGTTGTGTATACATTCCTGATAACTCTGACCATACAAAAGATTTACATTCCCAAATAAAGTCCTATTAGGCTCTGATAGGCCTTGCTATGGGGATAACTTCTTAGTTCTTGCACCTGCTGGTGAGAGATTATTGATTTCTATTATCTTCATGATATTCATTGACATGTTCCAGATATTACATTTATTGTGTATTGATCTCATTTCAGTGCTCATATCTTTTTTTTCTCTCATAGAAGCACTACCCCCAGGTGAATTTATAATCTGTTCTTTCTGAATCAGACTTTCATCACAGACCCTTTGACCCAATTTATAAAAAGGGGCTCCAAACTGCTTGCCCCCCTCTCATCTTGAAGCAGCAAGAGTGGTCAACTCCCTTCTCCTTACAGCAGTAGGAGGTCCCTAAAATTAGTGGGAAAATACAATCAATGTAAATAGGTAATTGGGTTAAATCACAAAATGGAGGCTGGTTTGGATCCAAAAAAATATTGTAAGATATGAGCTGCTAAACAACATATTTCATCAGTCCAACCCCCACCTCTAATCAGACAAAACCTAATGTTACTCAGTTCTGTTGGTTAATTTCTACATGGCTCCAGAGGACATTTGGTTTGCCTATTTATCAGGAATAACTCCCTGCTTATCCCTACAGCTTTTTGGCACATCAGGATGGAACAAATTTCTTGACTGTTCACATTATTTCCCAAGTATACTACTATAGTGGAAAGGCTAGACAACAGCATCTGGGACTCATACTGATGATGATAAATCAATGATTTGATTAGTCCTATAAAATCAGTGGGAATGTTTTGGACTAGATTAGCAGGAGTGACTCCATCTTAGTTAAGGTATCCATTTCAGTTCCTTATGACCCTGTGCTGAACCTAGAACTTTGTCAATTATAAATGGTCATGGAAAGTACCAAATTTGTCAGGTACAAATGATTATGGATCCATGCACTCATTTCTTAATCAAACCCAACCTAACATAACACAGGATTGCTGGATGTTCCTCAATCCTAAGCCACCTTATTATGTAGGCTTCGGGGTTAATGTCACCATAGGACAAAATTCTCAAACTGAAGTTCTAATCATATAATATCCCAAGGAAACTGAATGTAAGTGGGGACATCAGCCTGTCCTAACCCTGGGGGATTTACAAGGTGAGGCCTATGCCTTAAAATCCCCCAGCTTTATGTTAGATGATTCACCATATACTCAGTCTTGCACTTACAGTGTCACTCCTAATGACACCCTTTCTGCTTCAGTTTCCCACAGTTATGTTTTCAAGTCCCCTCCTTCTACTTGGTTTGCTTGGACTTCTGGTATTACTCCCTGCATTAATGCCTGGTATTTTAAAAATGATGGGTCAAAGGAGCTTTGTATTCTAGTACACATTTTGCCACAAATATATTGGTATGGAGGAAATGCAGGCCATGAACATCTTATGAGTTCACCTACAAACAGAGTAAAACGAGCTGCTCCAGTACTTATACCCTTGGTAGTGCACTAGGAGTAGCAGGATCCACCTCCCTGGGCACAGCTTCCCTTGTTCTCGGTGATCAAAATCTCAAACGCCTCAGCCAACAAGTAGACCTACACTTAGGGTACTTAGAATCTTCTATTTCTCACCTTGAACAACAGTTTGACTCCTTAGTGGAAGTAGTCTTCCAGAACCGCGGAGGCCTTTCTTTTTGTGAAGGAGGGAGGTTTATGTGTAGCCCTAGAGAAACTTGTTGCTTCTATGTGAACCAATCAGGAGTCATTAGGGACACATTAGCTCTGGTCCGAGAAAATTTAAGGAAAAGAGACAAATTGAGAACAGAAAACTCTAGGTGGTATCAGGATTATTTTCCTGGTCACCATGGCTCACTACCCTAATATTCACTATTTCAGGCCCCCTTTTACTTCTGCTTTTGGTATTTCTAATAGGCCCATGCATTATTAACTATCTGGTTAACTATATAAAGCAAAGAATTAGTGATGTTAAACTCAAGGTACTCTGGTCCCACTATAATCCTCTCCCAATAGATGATGATGAGTCAAAGATTTTACTCTATTCACTAGAAAAGGGGAAAATGTAAAATCCAAATTCAAAATGGAGTCACTCTGGCTCAGGCCTGCATGTATCTGCTAACCTGCTTTTTGTGCTTCTGTGATTTAATGCTGTGCTTGCTTCTCACAGATGGGGCCAAACCACAAGCTGCCAGACTCCCTGGACAGTAATCTAAAGTTCCAAAAACTGAAAGGGGGACATAGGCAGTGCCATCACAGTTGAACTGTAAATAACCATAGATTGAATATTTGCCAAATCCTACTTTCCCAAATCATGTAACTCGCCCACTCTATAATAACCTCTGAAATCCTCATTCCAGGGTCACTCTCTGAAGGAAAGGAGAGCCAACCCCAATCAATTGGCCTGTGTACCTATTTCCTCAATAAACTTTGCTGCTTCTGCAGAGTTGTCTGGGCTGCACTTCTTGGGGAGAGGTGCAGGTTGGATGCAACAGTTCTCTCTGTAATAAGTCATTAAACTGACAATTTATGTTTTGTATATATTCTGAACATTTGTTGTATCCATGTTACAATTTGGATAACACTCCATAATTTGAAGAGTCAGCTGAGGGCAAAGAATTCAGTTGTTCCATCCAACATATTTTTAGTACCTCCTACATATTTCTTAGCAGCTAGGACATATGGGGATTTCAAATGATACTTTTGGTGTCAAGAAACTAAAACTCTAGCAATTCACATTGAAAGAGTGTGTGTGTGTGTGTGTGTGAGTGTGTGTGTGAGTATGTGTGTGTATGTGAGTGAACATGATAAGGGTATGATGAGCTCCTGATCCAAACACTATGAGAATATTAGGAAAGTTTTCCCTAATGGATCTGCATCCAAAATCTAGGATATCTATGCCTTATTAATACACCATTTTATTCACAAATCTAGTCCCTGAAAGAATAGGACCTAAAAGGTCCCATTAAAGAGAACCCCCCCCCCCATAAAAAAGAAATCATGAAAAGAACATGAATTAAGTGTTAGAGATATTTTGGATTAGACAGAGGGGAGTGAAGGGAGGGGAGGAGGTGTAGGGGTAGAAAGAATAGTAGAATAAATGGGACACTATGACCTTATGTGCATATATGTTTACACAGTCAATGTAATCCTACATCATGTGCAACCAGAAGAATGAGAAATTATACTCCATTTATGTATGATGTGTCAAAATGCATTCTATTGTAGTGGATAACTAATTAGAACAAATAAAAAAGTTGGGCTGGGGTTGTGGCTCAGTGATAGAGTGCTTGCTTCATATGTGTCAGGCACTGGGTTCTTTCCTCAGTACTACATACAAAATACATAAATAAATAAAGATTTAAAAATCTTAAAAAAAACCAAAAAAGTTACTTGCCTATTGGTTTCTCTCCTTAGCTTATCAAAGAGTGCATTCTTCTCGATGGATGCAGTATATTTGTTATACAAAGCCACACTTCAGTGTTCTTCTGGTGATACAAGTAAGAAATGTGCAGGGTTAGCAGAGAAAAAAATCTGGCTCAATACTGATAGAATATCAGTGGGATTTTTTGATGCCAAAAATTGTTCTTGGATGATTTTTAAAAATTATATAGTAGGCTAAGTTAGTTTTTGCAATGTCATGTGATAAAATATGCTATGTTGATATGAAAGATAGCAGCATGCTAACAGGAATGGTGTTTGCCATTCCTTGAATTAACCTATGTACTCTATTAAAAATATTTGGACAACACATATAGCTCATGTCCTCTGTGTTTCTAACAGATATTTTAGCTAGGCAACAGTATTAATGATGTTCATATATAAAGCTTTCAGCATCCCAGTAGTGTGTCTGATGTGTGTGGGTTGGACGATCAGAGATTTAACAAAATTAATGTTGACATCAAACATTTCCTCATACTATTGGATATGTCTGAAAAATGCGTGTGGAAAAACAATGATTTGGAAATGAAGAATTATTCATGTGGGTTATGGACATAGACATCAGCACAAATCTTGGCCAGGCAGTAGCTTTTATGACCCCACTGGCAACATGTATCGTCTATTTGACAGAAATAATATGCCACACATGAACCTCTCACTAAATTCAACTTTTCCCAAGCTCTTACTGAGATTTATCTTGTATAGAATGGATTCCACTTTCAGGGCTTAGGAAAAAACATGCACATTCATTTCCGGCTCACCAGCTAAACAAAATGCCAATTGTGTCCTGTTTGAAGCTCTAAGAACCACCTTGATGAGGGTTGCCAGGAAGGGATGACGTCCCCTACCCCCCACCCAAGATGCCATCACCCAAGACTTGGTGGTGTGATTTTCTTTTTGTCAGTGCTGGGATGGAACCTGGAGCTGCAGGCAAGCTAGGCAAACTCTCACCCCAACACCCACTAAGATATGAAATTGAGGCTTTATCAACACCTGTTTGTGCAGGGACCTAAACTAGCTTTAACTTCAGGTGATGAAATAAGGTAGGGTAAAATATGTTTCGGAATGCTAATAATTTTTTGGTGTTGCTTGAGATTAGTATTGTTTCGTTAAGCTTTAAGAGACTACTATATGAAAGATGCTCAGAAATAGTATAAAACCAAAAAATAAAAAAAATCTATGAATTTTGTAAATGTCCCTGATTTATTAACTATTTTCTTATCAATTATCAATTGATAATTGTATGTATGTTGTATATATATATATACACACACACAGAAGTAAACTTTGGCCAGCATGTCTTATAATGTCTAATTGTGTGTTAAGTAATTTCAAACAGCTATGTCTCAGTTGATTTCAAATCCAATAACATTTGGGTTTATGGCTTAGAATAGTGTGTCCTTTTTTGCTAATTAAAAAAATTGTTCTGTTTAGATATACACTACAGAATGTATTTTGACATATTATACATATATGGAGTATAAATTGTTCTAATTAGGATCCTATTCTTGTGGTTGTACATGATGTGGAGTTTCACTGGTGTATATTCATTCTACTGTCTTTGCTATTCCCACACCTCTCCCTTCTCTTCATTTCCCTTTGTCTAATCCAATGACCTTCTACTCTTCCCTTCCTCCATTATTGTGTGTTAGCATCTACATATCAGAGAGAGCATTCGACCTTTGGTTTTTGGGATTGGCTTATTTCACTTAGCATGATAGTCTCCAGTTTCATGCATTTACTGGAAAATGCCATGATTTCATTCTTATTTATGGCTAAGTAATATTCCATTGTGTATATATACCACATTATATCCATTCATCTGTTGAAGGGCACCTAAGTTAGTTCCATAGCTTTGCTAATGTGAATTGAGCTGCTATAAACATTAATGTGGCTGGATCACTACAGTATGCTGATTTTAAGTCCTTTGGGTATATGCAGAGGAGTAGGACAACTGGGTCAAATGGTAGTTTTGTTCCATGTTTTCTGAGGAATGTCCATACTGTTATTGCACCAATTTGTAGTTGCATCAATTTGCAGTCCCACCAGCAATATATTATCCTTACTCCCATGTCTGTCTGGGTAACTAAGTCTGTACAGTCTTCTTTGTTCACTTGGCCTTTACCATCTGTACCAAAATGCTCATGTACATGAAAACATTTTGACAGGTTAGGGGACTCCAGCTAAAGTTTTCAAGGTGGGGAGAAGTGATCAGACAAGGCCAGGACATTCACCATGTTGCCTTGGAGCATGTTGCTGCAAGCTGGCCCTCCCTCCTATTACTGTTGTTCCTTACCTACTTCTAACAAGCATTTGTAGTGAACAAAAGGTATTTATAGCAAAGTAAGTCACAATAAAACCACCAAGCAGTAGAAATAAGAGGCAAGAGGTGAGTAATGAAGAGAGACAGCTACACCAGGGCCTTTGACCAAGAAAAAGCTTTTGTGATTGAGTAAAAAAATGCTTTGTTCCTAGCTGACCTGCCAATCTCATTAAGGAACCTCATTGATCTTCATTGGACTTGATTTGGTGAAGTTTTCTAGTTTCTTTTCTTACTTTGGGTTTGTGCTCCAACGTTTGGCTCAACTATTTTTTTCAGTTATTTCTTTAATGTACATTCCTTCTATGCCTTCATTCATTGACTCAAGTTATTTTAAAAAAAAATTTTTGCAAAACAGGCCAAATGTAATTTTATGGTGTGTTTTGGGGGATAACTTCCAATGTTAACTATGCTTCCTTCATTCATTTGTCTTTTTGAATATTACAGAACACTGACAGTTTACAGATACTGCACACAGCATATGGGAAATGGTAATTGGTGCCATCTGCTCCTGAGTAGATTGAAATCTATGGAAAGTGAAGTTTAGAGAGGTTTAGCAACTTTCCTGAGTTTCAACAGAGATCTAGTCAAATTATGGAGCTGGAATTTGAAACCAAATCAGTTTTCACCAAAACTCATTCATGCTTAACCCCTACTTCCTTTGTGATAGGCAAAATCACCACAATGTCTTGCCCTAATGTAGGAAGGATGCAAATATGATGAGATGTCCTACACATGATGCTGTTATGTCGCGTAGCTCAAGAGGTCCTCTGGTAGGACCTGATGTAATCATATGGGTCTTTCAAAGCAGAGTTTTCTCACTGATAATATGAAGTCAGAGATATGAAGCACTAGGAAAACCTAATATTTTGTTGTTGCTGGCTTGGAAGATGATGGAGGAATTCAGGCCCTTGAGGAGCAGAGAAGTACCCAGGTAACAGTCTCAAGGAAATGGGGACCTCAGACCTACATGCACAAGGACCTAGATTCTGTAGACAATTTAATGAGCCTAGAATTGGATTCCTCTGTTGAACCTTGGTATGAAAGCTCAGCCTGGTTGATACCTTGATTTGGTCTTGTGAAGTCCTAAACAGAAAACTCAGCCAACCTCACTAGAGTGCGAACCTATAGAACCATGAGATAATAACATGATTTGTCAAGTTTTGGGATAATTTGTTATGTAGCAGTAGAAAACTAATACATCCTCTCATCTTAAAAAAAAAAATCCAAACTGGGTACCATGGTGCATGCCTATAATCCCAGTGGTTTGGGAGGCTGAGGCAGGAGGATCTTGAGTTCAAAGCCAGCCTCAGCAACTTAGCAAGCCTAAGCAATTCAGTGAGAACTTGTCTCTAAATAAAACACAAAATAGGGCTGGGGATGTGGCTCAGTGGTAGAGTACCTCTAAGTTCAATCCCCGGTACCTAAATAAATAAATAAATAAATCCATCAGTCCACTTTCTTTGGGCAATTTGATTGGTCAATTGTGAATCAAATGGCTCTCTCACAGTCCCCCAACATTTCTCCATATACTTCCAAGTTTATTTTGAGACTATTCCATGAAATTCAATTTCAGCTGCACTTTGGAATCAAGCCTTGAGCACTGGATATTCATGTAGGTGCCTCCATAGTTACTTTTTCGGGAACCAGGAATGGCAGGTGTCTCTGAACCTGTTTGACAAGTTAGAAAACAGAGAGTTAGAGGTTGGGAGACTTCTGAAATATCACATAACAAATTAGTGTGTTTTATTTATTTTTTGAAAATCTTTCTTCTAGGAAGCAGAGAAATACTCTTTTGGCAAGACTATTTTGAAAGGTAATTTAAGATAGGAAGCAGGCTTGATATTTTCATAGGGAAATATTTTACAGTTTGCTTTATTACTCTTACTTTAAGGCATATTTCATTACCGTAGCCTGTTTGATTTTGCCAAGAAAATGTGTTTCAGCAACCTCAATTATATGTTCTTCATTTGTTTGAATCATGTATTTCCATTTCGGTAGTGATCCTGATTGGCATTTGATAGACACAGCCATTGGTATACAAATAGACACTGAAACCATTTTGATGCAGTAAAAGAAAATAACTGAGCAAGAGTTACTAAACTGAACTCTGACCTCATGCCCCAAGATTGCATGCTAGGTAAACTGTTTTTGTCTTCTTTTCTATCAATGAATTCTTCTTTTTTTCCCATTGATCACTGTCTGGCATAGCTACTCTTTTCAGAACATAAAAATGATAGGAGTCATGAAAAGCAGAAAAGAAAACCTTGCCTAAAACACCCTAGCCTGTAAATCACCTATCTGCCTCCTCCACAGCCCAGGTGTGGCTGTTAGGCCCTTTACCAGAAAGGAAGTCGAGGCAGACAATATGGACAAAAGGAACCAGGTGGAGGGAATCTATTTGTAGATCCAAACGGATGGCAAAAGAGAAAATGAGATATTTGTTTTATTAATGATTCATAGAAGTTTTTTATATACTTAGATACTATTTGATTGTTAGTGGCATATGTGACAAACATGTCCCTCCACTTTATGACTTGTCTTTTTATTTCCTTTCTGTTATCTTTTGGTGAATGAAAGTTCTTAATTTTAACTTAGCTCATTTGGGCAGCATTTGTAGCTCAGTGGTAGAGCCCTTGCCTAGCATGTGTGGGGCACTGGCTTTAATTCTCAGCATCACCTCTAAATAAATAAAATAGAGGTCAATTGACAACTAAAAGAAAATTTTTTAAAAAAGTCAAAAAAATTTAGCTAATTTATCAATATCTTTATGACTTGCCTATATTTTGCCCAGGTGTTTTATCATCATATTTAGGTATTGAATCCTTTTGGAATTTTTTTTTTTTTTTTTGCATGAGGTGAAGCAGGGTTTGATTTCACTTTTTCCACATCAATAATAATTTTTCCAGAAATAGTTATTAAAAGCTTATGCTTCCCCACACATGTGCAATACCATCTCTGACATAACTCAAGTTTCAAATCTGTTTTGAGCTTTCTAGTCTGTTTCATTCATCCATCGCCCTGTAATAACACTGTCATCATTACAGAAGTTTTGTGAGAAGTTTTGGCATCTGAGCCAGGCATGGTGGCGCCTGCCTGTAATCCCAGCCACTCAAGAGGCTGAGGCATAAGGATCACAGACTTATATCAATATTTATTTTAGGTCCACAAATAAAGGGAAGTAGTACATAAGTGGAGTGTATAAATAGCATGAGTGAATTTGTGTAAATTATTCAGTATCGTTTTGGTGGTGGGATGGTCGGGTTTGTGTTCTTACTGCTCATTAAGCTGCACGAATGTCTCTTCTGTTCCTGTGTCCTTCACTCCTGGAGAGTCGTCAACATGGTCATGAGTCTCTGAGTCTATTTTGTCCCTGGAGAGGAGAAACATCATGTGGGATGCCAGGAGTCAGAGGTCAGGGATGAAAGTGAGGAGAGGGAAGAGCTACATGAGAGTGGAAGGCCTTGTGGGTCTCGGAGCTTCTTTTCAGTATCTCCCTTTTCCTTTGTAGCTTTTTCACTCCTGAAGAAGGCAGGAAAAAGCGAGGCTTTTAGAAATTTTCATTTCAGTGGAGATGGTGCTGTCCCCGTTTCCACTGTTATGCAAGAAATCCTTAAATAGTATTAAGCAGAGGGTGAACATGAAGAGAACTAAACACTGGGAGCCCAGATCAGCATTTTTTTTTTTTTTTTTTTTGGTACTGGGGATTGAACTCAGGGGCACTTGACCACTGAGCTACATCCCCCGCCCTATTTTGTGTTTTATTTAGAGACAGGGTCTCGCCGAGTTGCTTAGCACCCCGCCATTGCTGAGGCTGGATTGGAACTCGCGACTCTCCTGTCTCAGCCTCCCAAAGTGCAGGGATTACAGGCATACACCATCGCGCCTGGCTCAGATCAGCATTTTTGAAATCTTAGCTTTGTGGCACCACTTTATCCCATTCAAGTTACCTCTAGTCCTAAACACATTCAGAATATAATAGCAATTACCTGTAGTTTTGGGACACATGCGAGAACAATACATTTTTGAACTGACAGAGCCTAGTTTCTTTGCAAGTGCTTTATCAGGAATGAAAATGATGAAGGGTGCCAAGAATATGCAAATACATTCAAGAGTACACAATTAAAATCTTGAGATGGGTTTGATGATAAATCACTTCACTGTGGTTGCGAGTATTCGCAATAGGAATTCAAATTGATAATTATGATTCTATGATTCTTAGAAGAGCTAACAATTTTCCATTTTCATCTGCTCTTTGAAATAAAAAGAGGAATATAACACCTTAAAATCAATCTATAAGAGGAAGGTTATATTTCAAATATAGGGGAAAATTTCCTTCTCCACTGTAGTCTTGTGTAGAAGTACCTTGAGGAAAACACAAGGAAAAAAAAAAAAGAATCAATAAAAAAAAGCCCAATCCTATGACACATCCCCACCTCCCAAACTCAGAATAATTCCCAGAAGCTTGTTACAGTTCCAAAAATATCTCCAATACTGCCTTAAAAAATGATGATAGGTACTTTATGCTCCCATTACAATGCAAAAATCACATTGGAAGCTAAACTATTAATCATTCCTTTCTGGAGCAAGCCCTGACTTGATAGAATCATCTCATAATGGGAGTTGTGTGGGCTGTATTAGAGGAATGCAGTTATGATTCTAAAAATCATCCTCAGCCAGGCCATTTCTTCTCTGCTTTTTGCTATTCTTTCAGTTTTTAGAAATGATTCAAGCTGAGCACACAATCTTCCAATTCAGAAATCATTTTAGTTGCAAAAATGACCAGAGGGTGCAGGAAGGCAACTTGGATGTTAGGTCACTGGGAGTTTACCGGCATGCTAGCTTGGAAAATCATTTAATTTCTTCCCAGAATAAATCTCCCCATAGAATGAGTCAATTCTGCCAGTCTTACCTTCAACATGCGTCCCTCTGCTTTGGCTTATTTTAAGTTTTAATTTTTCAGGGATCACTGAATACAGGACATGTGCTTGTCTTCAAGGGTAGATTTTATTATTCAGCTATAGTGAGGGCAATAACTTAGTAGATGATTGCCACGGGAAAGATTCCTTGTTATACTCACAGTCTCAGAGGAGAGGGAATGCTGTGCCATGAGGGCCCTTGCACAGAAGCACCAGGGTCTGTCAGGAAGCCCAGGGAAAGGAGAAAGACAGGTAAGAACTTTTCTTGTGGTTGCCATGGAGAAGAACAGCGGAGGCAGGGTAAGGAGGTTTAGGATTGGCTAGTTTGAATCATTCCAGCTGGTTGGGGTGGGGGCTGTCTTTAATTGCTCTGGGCTATTAGGACTAGAGAATGGGGGCCCAGAGTGTAAGAGTCCCTTAAATAAGGCGTGGGAGCCGGTGTGGTGGCGCAAGCCTGTAATCCCAGCACTTGGGAGGCTGAGACAGGAGAATCACGAGTTCAAAGCCAGCCTCAGCAATGGCGAGGCACTAAGCAACTCAGTGAGACCCTGTCTCTACATAAAACACAAAATAGGGCTGGGGATGTGGCTCAGTGGTCGAGTGCCCCTGAGTTCAATCTCCAGTACCACAAAAATAAATAAAATAAAAAGAAGGCGTGGGCTCCCCATGGGTGAGTTTGCATGTGGAAGACGTGTTTATAGGTGAGTCCTTCTGTATTTCTAGGAATTGCCTAGCTCTGAGTTGGTTGGGAAAAGAAGGGCCTCCAGGGTCAGCAAGGCCCAGGATGTTAAGGCTTTAGAAACACATGGTGAATAGTGTTAAACTAAACTAGCGTCCTTCTTCCTATGGGTACTCATCTCAGTACAGCTATCCTACTGCAACTGTGAAGCCTTGCATTAGATTCCAGGGTTCATATCCCTCCTTTCCAAACCCAGCCCTGAGTGGTAGATTCTGTAGAAAATTTTACTTATGACCTCACTTAACTTCTTGAGTTGCATTTGTGAAATACGGACTAGAGTTGTCCTATCTGAGAGAGATTTGGAAGACAGATGTGAGAAGGGATTTAAAGCACAGTGCATTGTATGTTGCAAGTATGGTTCATGATTATTTAATGGAAAAAAGTGGGTAACTCATTTATTATCTTGAATATGTCTCTATAAAGTTTATGCATTGCAAACTTAACCCTTAAAATGCTATGCAAATGGTATTTGCGGGCAGGGCTTTTGAGAAATGATCAGGATTAGATGAAATCAAGAGGATGTGGCCCCCATGATGACAATAATGCATTTAGAAGAGGAGAGAGACCTGAGCTAGTGTACCTGCCCTATCTCACCACGCAATGTCCTCTACCATGTTATGCAGCAAGAAGGCCTCCCCAGATATTGAGATGTTGGCACCATGCCCTTGGACCTCCTACTCTCCAGAACTGGAATCCAATTAAACCTCTGTTTTTTGTAAATTGCCTGATCTCATATATTCAAATACAGCAACTGAAAACAGATTAAGACACCACAAAAGAATTGTAAATTAAAATGGAAATAACATACTACCAGCAATGAAATAAAACAGATTTTTTTTTTTTAAGTTTCAGAATTAAAACTTACATGGTATATAAGTGTTCCAGTTGGGCTCCCTAGCTGCAGTGTTGGGCCTTTGAGTTGAGGTAATTCAGAGAATTTAGTGAACTCTCACTGTTGAGATGTTGACCAATTCTGTTGCAATCCTTAATTGAGTTATCGTTGTTCTGTATCTGTGTGTTCTTGTCTATGCTTTTTGAAGTTACATTTGGGAAGTTTCTTTATGCCCTTGAGCATTTCAGGTTTCCTCAAAAACAGATACCACAAAACTGCTTTCCTTTATCTGGTACAAAGAAAGTCTCGAGAGATCCTGATTATACTGTTGACAATCCAATTTTAAAAAGCTTTCTTTTGAAAGGCTGGGGAGCTCCTGTGTAATCTTGTTCATTTCCTCATGCTTGTGGTGCAGGGCTAGTTAGTAGCTGCCCACTGGCCCAGATTTGAAAACAGAGAGGGTGAGACTTTTTATAAGATTATTGCAGTTCCTGAAAAGCAAATGTAAACAAGAGAGAGCCAAGATGATTCCATTTGTGTATTGAGGACCTCAGCATCAGACATGACTGAAATAAACCATTAACAGTAAAAGAGGAAAGGCCTGTGAATTTATACACCTGACCTTAGCCAAAAGGCCAAGAAGTGATTGGCATGTACATTTATGAAAAAGCAGTTAGAACCGAGCTTTCTAAATAAAAGATAGGAAACTGAGAATTCTGTGGACAAACACCAGCTCTGTTGAGGATATGCCTCGGTTCCATTTATTACTTGAAAAGTAGAATATACCATCTCATTCTATAAGGTCATATGCACCAGTCAGCTGATGGCTTTGAAGCCTTTGTAAGCTTTGGATTTCTGTGGATGTGCAAGATGATGCTCTTTAATATAGATGGGAAAATAATAGGGACTGCCAATTCACCGGCTTTAAATATACATTATGAACTTTAATCCCTGAGATAATGGCTCTCAGTGGAAGATATTATTCTTGGTAAATAGAAAAAACTTAAAACATAAAGACCAAAGATGAAATTTGCCTTGCCTAGAGAAGAGAAAAAACCATGTATAAGTTGGAGATTAAACACCTAATATCCTCTTTCTGGAAATATTCAACAAATATTGAATAAGATCCACAACGTGGCATCCTTCATTGTATAACTGTTTTTAGTTGCTAATTCTCTAGTGTTTTCCTGTAGACAGTTCTGTGAATATTCTTCCTCCTGGTTTTTTAAAGATTTTGGAAACCCTGAATTAAGTTTGGGGGAGGCAGTTTTAGCCTCTCCAGGGATCCTGGGTCCTTCTTCTTCGAGAACCTATGGAAACTCAAGTGGCTCATGTCCTGGGGTGGGTGTTGGCTCAGCGTGGGTGTCTCTGGGTTTTATATCAGACCTGGTATTCAGCACAGGCAGGGGACACATGGAATCACAAGCAAGATTTGTTATCTCCCAGGAGTGTGTAGACCTGGAATTCAGGACTTGCTCCTTCTGCAACCCTCCTGGGTTATCCATTCTGCAGTGGCTCCTCAGCCTCCTGGGGACACCTGCTTCTACAGTTCCTCCCTGTTGTCTGGGCTCTCTTCTCAAGCTACCTTCTTTGCTTCTCTACTCAGCCTGGACTCCACAGTCTCCATGTTTATTGTTTTAAAGTAGCTAGGACAGGGTCTTAGAGGCTTTGGGTTCCAATAATCTGAGCTCTTAAGAGACGAAGAGCAACTAAGAATGGGTTGGATGTGTGATACAGGAAAGGAGCAGCCCTCTCATCCCCTCTCCACCCAATCGTTTCCTATAACTAGAAGATTCCTCCGAGATGGTGGAAAGGCCAGGAACTCTTTGTGACTCTTAGGGAGACCCGTTGCCTGCTTTTCTAGCAGAATTTCAGAAAGAAAATGGAGTTACATGTTCAAGTAGATAGGTCTTTAGGCTTTCAGAGAGTACTGCACCCCTGGTATGGCTGTGCTACTAGCATAGCGTGGAAACAGTGGAAAGAGCCACCAAATTTGAAGGTATTTGGAGCAGAAACAGGTACGTCTTAGCAGAAACCTTCATAGACCAGTTCTGACTTCCCTTGCCCAACCATGTTTCCAGACTCTGTAAGCACTCCAGAACCTTGATAGAGCTCTGAGGAAGAAAGGTGGGAGGTGGGTGTGGAGAATCACTGGGATAATGTTTCTACCAACTTAGTAAGATGGGGACTTATAACAGAAGTTAGGTCAACTTACAGGAAAATAAAATTTATATTCCTTGCACATACCAGTTAAAGACAGATTCAGCCAACTCAGCCGTCTTCAACCACCTTCTTTGCACAGTAAATAGGAGATATAGCCCATTACCTTCTACTCCATTTGCATTCCAAGAATGCCCTGCCACCATGCTTCAGTCACGGTTCTAGGATTTTCCAGCATCTACCAAGGTTTTGCCATATATATGTTACCTCTCCTATTATGTGATTTTAAGTCTCAAGGGGCAGATACCTAAGAGTTCCTGAGATTAGAAAGTGAATATTTTGGCTCATGAAATCCAAGAAAGCACTGAATGGTAAATCTCCAGACTGCCAGTCATGTAGCTGTGACTCAAAAGTAATTGGAACCAGAGTCCAGTTGCCCTTAGGGGTCTTTCTTTTCATAATTCTATTTCTCTCTAAAAACCGGAATCATTATCTTTCCTTACAGACTTGACTGGCTTATTCCAGAAGGGGAAAAATATGATTACCAAAAATGTCAAAGGTTTTCATCTTAAAATTTCTACTATGGGGTAAAGACTGACTCATGCTTCCTCTCTGGTACCTCATTTAAGAATCCGTGTTGCTCATGTCAACTCCAAGGTTTGAGGTGGGATTAGGACTAGTTGTCATAAAGGGTTTGGGCGGGGATGGGGCAGAAAAATCAGAGACCCATCTTGAAGAGAGGGAAATTATTAGTAGGCATTGACTATCATTTTGATGCTCTATACACAATGATGCACATACAGTCACAGAAAAAAAATACAAAGGAATATGAGTATATTGTCCCTATTCTTTCCACTTCCTCACCATTTATTCTGTTCTTAATTTTTTCCCAGTCTAGTTTCTGCTATTATCACCTTAAGAAACCTGTAAAGGTCCCTGTAGATGACCTCATGATTCTCAAGTTTGACTACTTCCTTTTCTTTTTTCTTTTCTTTCCCTCCAGTCATTGGCTTGGTTATTTTCCTCTATTTGCCTTTTTTTCCCCCTAGCACAGATACAAAGGTCTGTTTTTACCTGATTCTCTTCCTACCTCCCAGATGGTGCCTTCTGTTGCCTTTGCTAATGTTTTTCTCTGTTCATTCCGTTTAATTGTAGGCAATCTTCACATTTCTGACCTTAATCTATCTTTCTCTATTCTTTCTCCTATAGTGTGAAGGTATGAAACATTCAGTAGATTTTTTTTTGCCACAAAATCCAAACCAAAATATTAAAAGCCTCAAAGACTAAAGCAAAGTGAATCTTATTGAAAACAAACTGTGCTAAGCACTTCGTTTGAATTAAGCCACTTGGTCATCACTCTAGGAGATGAATACTATTTTTTATTATTCCTTTTTTCACAGATGACGAAAAGAGGTTGTGCCATGTTAAATATTTGCCCAATGTCAAACAAGAAAGGCTGTGGTGGAACTCCAGTGATCTCCTAAATGTGCTCAGAGCTTCCTTGCATTCCTGTTTCTGCTCCTGGTGATGGTCCCACACCCAGCTCCACCATACAATGTCTCTCCTTCAGAGAAGAAGATCTCTCCCAGATGGCCTCTGTCCAGTGACTTGTCTGATGGGATACTTCCCTCCTTTGAATTCTCACGATCTTTTACTTTTGCCTTTATTTTACATTTATGACTCTATTGTAAATTTGATTATTTAAAAATACATTATCTTGCTTACCAGACTGTAAGCAACTGTAGGTTTTTGTGTCCCCTAACCCTTCCTGCCACATCACTAGAGTATCTCTCAGTGTTTCCTTCCAGAATGGATGCTCAATGTTTATAAAATAAACAGATGAGCCATTTGTCACACAACATTTATTTAGTGAGAATCTTTTGTAAGGCTCTTTAGAGCGAAAGTATGACTTGTATGACTTGCAGACTGGTGTTCTTTTGTGTGTGTGTGTGTGTGTGTGTGTTTGTGTGGTAATAGGAAGTGAACCAGGGGCACTCTACTATTGAGCTACACCCCCAGCTCCTTTTTATTTTTATTTTTGAGACAAGGTCCAGCTATGTTGCTTAAGGCCTCACTAAGTTGCCCAGGCTGGTCTTGAACTTGCAATCCTCATGCCGCAGGCCCCTGAGTAGTTGGAATCATAGGTGTGCGCCACTGCAACCTACCAGACGGGTGCTTTTCCTGGAACCATTTGTTATAGAGAGATAGGAAACTTATTCCAGAATACAGATCAACACACAGCTTTCATCATTAAGAAAATCCTGCAAAGAAAGAATGTTGGCTAAACTAAACAAACGTGTGCTTGATGACATAATTGACTTCCTATGAATTATGTATTCCTATGAATTATGTTTTGCTGCAAGCTTCTGACCTTGGCAGGGACCAGTAACAAACAGTTTGAAGGTTGGTACTTTGAGTAGCATGTCTATCGGGGATTTCTAAGGTTTGAAAGTATATGTCCCCCCAAAATTCCTGCATTGGAACTTAAACCCCAAGATGACGGTGAGGCCTTTGGAAAGAGATTAGGGCATGAGGGCTCTGTCTTTTTAAGTGAAATTAGTGCCTTTATGAAACAGTTGGGGTTGGGGAGGCCCATTTTGGCTTTTCCACTTTCTTCCAGGTGAAGACACAGCATTTATCCCTTCTTCCCAGTGTGGAGGCAGCAACAAGGCACCATCTTGTAAGCAGAGGGCGGTCACAATCTGGGCTGTGCCCTTGATCGTGCTCTTGCAGACTCCATAACTGTAAGAAATACCTTTCTGCTCTTTATAAATTACTCAGTTTCAGGTATTTTGTTATAGCAACAAAACCAACACAGGGATATAAAAACAAATATGGTTTAATTTCTGCTCCTAGGATCTTACATTCGAATTAAAGAGCTACAATGTGAAATTTTAAAGCAAGAACAGCAAGAACTAAATTGCAAGATGATAGACATGCAGGTCAGTAAAAAGAATGATGGAATTAAAGTGCTTCTGTTATGGTTTGGTTATGAGGTGTTCCCTAAAGCTCCTGTGTTAATGCAGGAGGTGAAATGATTTATGAGATCTATAATCTAACCAGTGGATTAATCCTGTTGATGGATTAATAATTTGAAAGGATTACTGTGTTGCAGGATCACTGTAGGCAGGTAGAGTGTGGCTGGAGGAAGTGGGTCACCAGGGCTTGCCCTTAGGGATTATACCTTTTCCTTCTGGCTCTCCCCCACCCCTTTGCTTCCTGGTGTCTGTGAGCAGAGTAATGCTTCTCCACTGCATAGTTTTCCATGATGTTCTACCTCACCTTGGACCCAGAGCAATGGAACTGCTATGGACTAAACTGCTGAAACCATGAGCCAAAATAAACTTCTTCTCCTCTAAGTTGTTTTTGTCAGGTATTTTGGGCACAGTGATGAAAACTCAACACAGCCTCCAAACTCTTAGTCTAATTCTTTCATTTTTGCACATCTAGAAATGAAGGCTCAGACAGTCTATTTTAAGCAAGTATTAATAATGCAAAATGTTTCCAGGGAAACAAAGTTAGAAATACATTTAAAAATATGACCAGATGTTAACTGTGATTTGAACACTAACAACAGTTCATTAAGAGATATAGCAGGGTGTGGGGTACCACAAGGAAAATGTTTTTGATCTTTATCTGTAATTAAAATAAAATTTGAGTTTGCATGACCAAGCAGGACCATTAGGATAGAAATAATTTAAAAATGCATTTTTTTGTATTCTATATGTTTTGGCTTTACATAAAAGTTTCTAATTTATCTTTTAAAGAAAGGATCATAAATCATTAAGAAAGCACTTTCTGAGTGCCTCTATTTGCTTTGAAGGGCTTTCAAGTGCACTTAGTATGCAGCAGGGATTCTAGCATTTATTTGTTGGTTACAAATGCCATTTTAAGTAGTCTGACAATCATCAATTTTTGTGAAATATTAACTAGAGTAGAATTACTAAGCCAGGCATTAGTCAACCTGGTCACAAATATCGGGTTGGATGTACTAGATCCTGAAATAGTTAGAGACATGTGAGGTGAGTCAGCAGCTTCTATGGAAATAGAAAAAAGAAAAGATCATGTCTTTAGGAACAAAATATATAATTTGACAGCACAAATTTACCCTTGTGCAGGGAAAGAAGAAAGAACAGTCTCCACTGCCAGACAAAGTCAACACTGTCATGGTTTGTATGCTTGCTAACAAAATACTGGATCTGCCTGGGCACACAGGAGATGGGGCAGGAGATAAAGACAGATACCAGCTCAGTAGTGTTCCAGCACTCTTACAAATGGATTAGAAGAACCATAATTTACAGTCTTTCCTCTGTTAGCTCTGTCCCTGTCACGGAGCTGATGAAACACACACCAGAACTCGTACATCAATGTGAAATCCCAAGGAAATCCAAGCAGAATATAAACAGAAAATGCAATACAATGCACAACACAAACCCTGGAAGAGATAGCCATCCAGCAGTCGCTGGGAGGGAACATTAGGTCATTTTGTTCTGAACCTATAGCTTTCTTCAATTGTCTTTTGGAATAGTCATTAACATTTTCTGAGCCTTTAGAAATTATTTGGGAGAAACTTATTCAAAGATAAATGGATGAAGAAGGTGGAGAGGTGTTGAAGCTGAGTTGTCAACATGATCTCTTCCTACTGGAGATGAACTGTGGATAAATGAACTTTGAAGTAACTACTTTCCCTTCTCCCTCCTTTTCTTTCTTTCTCTCCCTCTCTATCTCCTGCAAGGTAAGAGAGCATCCAGAGGCCTTTGTCTTCCAACTGCCACAAGGCTAAATAGAGAATTCTCATGGAAATTTTAATAAACATTTCTCTTATTAAGGGCAGACTTGTGTCTCTCACAGATTCTCATGTCGATGTTCCAGCTCCCAGTGTGGCTGTATTCAGAGACAGGGCCTTTGAGGAGGTTGTTAAGGTTAAATGTAGTCACAAGGGTGGGGCCCTAACCCAATAGGACTGATGTCTTTATAAGGAGAGAGATACTAGGAATGTGTGCACAGAGGAAAGGGCAGATGAGGACACCATCATCTGCAATCTGAAGACAGAGGTCCAGGACATGCTACCTATCCACAGCTCCATCTTGGACTTCTAGCCTCCAGACTGTGAGGAAATAAATTTCTGCGAAGGCACCTCATCTGTGGCACTTTGTTACAACAACTGTCTCAGACTAAGATGATGCTAGTGCTGTCTGTGTCGGGATCAGGATATGAGCTACTTGTTAGTAGACCAGGTAAGTACTAAAACTGAGAGCAAGACTTCAGAAAGCATTTTTAAAAAAGCAATTCAACTGAATTAGCTTATGTCTATTGAATCAAAGAATGCAATATCGAGATAAGTATTGTACCTGCTTTCCTAATAATTTGATTTTATTGTATTTTACAAAGGTATTCCTCTGTGATGAAGTGGATTAAAAAAATCTGGTTCTTTACTACAGGCTCAGGTTTGGAGGGAAACTGGTTTCCCCAGTTCTCCATGTTTTGAATGTGAGGCATGATTAAAACCTGTGATATCTGATCTGAACTGATGTAGGTCTCAGAGATCAAAGACGGATGGACATATATCTTCCCTACCAAGATTTTCCTCAAGGAACAGCCAGGACTTTGATGATCCTATCTCTGTATTAAATTGCCTCTTCCTATGTTGGAAGAATAAGGAGCTGATTATTCTTTTCATAGGTCAGTCATTTTAAGGCTTCCCTTAGCCTCACAACTGCAACTCAGTGGAAGAAGTTTTTACAGAAAAATTTCAAGCCACAAACAGGGCAGCCCTAATTGAGACTTTGTTCAGTTGCACATGTAAAAAAAAAATCCACATAATAGTGATTAATATAAGATAGGTGCTTTATTATCCTAGGACAAAGGACTCTTGGGGCAGGCAGTCCATAGTTGGTAGAGCATCTCAAGAATGACAAGATCAATTTCTGGAATTCTTCAGATTTCCCCTTATAGTTCATAGATCAATATGGCTACTGTAGCTCCCAATGTCACAGCTGCCTTTCAGGTAGGAAGAAAGAGGATGTCATGAAGGATAAACATGCAATATGCCATCTGATGCTACCCCATTTTGGGGTGCTTATCAGACAATGCATGAAAGAACATCTACTTAATTATGATTGGTGAGAGCTGTATTGGATGGCCATTTCTAACCATAATAGATGCTGGGAAATGGAAGTTTTTGCGTTTGTTTGTTTCTAGCTAGATTCATTGGGTTCTTTTTGCAAGAAGGGGAGAGAATAACTATTCAGAAGGGAGCTGTCACTCTTCACAACAAATTAGTGCATTTAATCAAAGAATGCATCTTCCAATTCAAGAAGTGAGTGGCTTGACTAAGTTGCTTAAGAGAGAAACCCTTACCTGATTCCCTCCCTGTACACTGGATAGGATGTTTGGGGATCCAGAGATGAGAGTCCAGGAGTCAACGTGCATCTCTTTATAGAAAACAGCCTATGGCAGGAAAGCAGTGTTCAGGAAGTCCTGCACTTCTATGTAACAATGAGTGTGTTTGTGTGCGTGTGCGTGTGTGTGTGTGTGTGCGCATGTCTTGTGTTCCTTCCCTTTATTTTGTAGCAGTTTTTGCCAAAATATATTTTAGGGTGATTGTGTTTGTCCAGCATGTGATTCATAGAGCCTCTTGAGTTAGATAAAGCTCATTTATGGTCTTTGCAAATATTTCTTCTGTTCATTCTCTCTTTCCTTTCCTTCTGGGACTCCACTTACATGTTTTAAGTCTTTGTTCCTTGGAGCACTTCCACTGTTGAGTATTTTTCTTCTCTTGCTATGGCTATGTTTCTACTGAGCAGTATCTTTTGGTTCATTGATTCTTTCTTCTATTTATCTAATCTTGTGTTAATCTTTCTTCTATTTCTCTATTCTAACCCCATTTCTTTTCTTTTTAAAAATTTTTTTTTTAGTTGTCGATGGACACAATATATTTATTTATTTACTTTTTATGTAGTAATGAGGATCGAACCCAGTGCCTCATGCATACAAGGCAAGCGCTCTACCACTGAGCTACAATCACAGTCCTCCCCATTTCTTAATTAATAATTTTAGTTAGTGCATTTTTTATTTCTAAAGTTTGCATTTGTTTCTTTTTTATGAATAGATTTGAATCCTCTGATGGAATTCTCCATCTTTAAGATGCACTTTAAGTCTAGAAAACCCTGTTTAACTTTTTGGATTCTTAGCTTCTAGTATAACGTTGGCTCTTGGTCATTTTTCCCATGCAACTGAGAAATTGGCATACGACCTGAGGAGAAAAGTGGCAGAGAACATTGTGATCACATGACACCATTGCTTTTCTGTCTGGATCTTGATTACTTCTATTTCTCCATGGGTTCACACTGCTACTTTAGATGAAAATTCAGCATTTATGGTTTATCTAAGGGAAAGTTGGTTTGATACAAGCTACAACATCATAGTCAGAAGTTGAAATTTCAGTTTCCTGTAGCTTTTTTCCTGGGCTTGGTAAGCACCTGTTGTCTGAGTCACTCAACTGCAGAAAACACATTTTAAAGCGTGCCAAGAGCAGGAGATCCACTCAGCATACTTGAGACAGAGGGTCATGCTCCATAACCTTCTCCATTTCCTTGGGAAGCCTGGCACTTGCTCGTACCACGGAAATCCTCCTTTCTAACTGCCACCCTTTTTAACCTTTTATGTTCTTGAAATTGGTGAGGGGATTTAAGAATCCTGGAACAGGTTTTTGGTTGCCAGTGCAAATTTTCTTGGTGAAAGTTTGAGTCCTACAGTCACATGAGTATCATTCTGCAGGTGCCTAAGTCAACGGTGACTCAGGAAAGGCCCCCTCTACATCCTCTTGCCTGGTCATGCCAACTGAAGATGAAAGCATCCACTTCTGCCCGGCACAAAAATAAAAATGAGGATTGAAGGTAATTTTTATCCCCTTTTTCAGTCCATGAACTCTTGCTCTCTGGAGCTCAAACTCAGCCTACTTTTTTAAAGACCAGTTGTTTAGGGACATTAGGGATTAAATGGTTTTCTTTGGATTTGCCTAGGATTTTGCCTTTTATGCAAAATATTACATAATATTATTCCTATGAGAAAATGTTTCATAATATAGCCAATTTATAATATAGCTTATGTGAAAGATGCAGATTATCTTTGTTAAGCCTGTTAATGCAGGAAGCTAACGATTTGGAAAAGGGAACTGGACCCCTTTAGAGAAAATTGTTCATCTCCTGAAGTCGTTTTCCTCATAATCACCTAAATAAGGCAACTGAGAGCATTGTGCTTTCCCTGAGTTGCAGCTATGCAAATGATAGAAAAAAGAAAAGTACATCTTCACATCATACAAGCATCTGGAACCTCCATAAATAAATGGAAAATATGTCCTGGAAGCAGGAAGCAGAGCTGTGCGGGCCAAAGGCTGGCACTTAGCAACACAAATGGTCCGGGCTAAACCTTGGACCCTCTCAGGGAAGGGTTACTCCGTGTTCCTGAGGCTTCTGGGTTCTGATATGGGCTGGTATTGGAACTGCACTCACTTTTAAAGGTGATTTGTACCAATGCCAATTGTTTGAACCCAGTGTAGACTATTTCAGCCATGTCAGTCTGAGGAAAGATGGTTTTGCCCCATGTCCCGGATGTGGCAGAATGGAGGTAGATGAGAAGAGAGGTAGAGAGAAGTTTCTTCTATGAATCTGCTAGGGCTGTAGCAGCAAAGTACCACAGATTGGGTGGTTCACACTACAGAAATGTACTGTCTCACAGTTCTAGACCTTTGGAGGGGGTCACGGTTTTGACAAGGGTGATTCCTTCAGAGACTGAGAGAGGAGTCTGGTCCAGGCCTCTCTTAGTTCTGGTGGTTTGCCTGTGATCTCCGGCATTCCTTGACTTGTAGATGCATCATTCCAACCTGTCTTCATCTTCACAAGGTCCTATCTTGTGTGCTTGGGACAATTTGATAAGGCTATCGGTCACATTGGAAAAGGGGACCATCCCACTCCACTATGATTTCATCTTAACTGATTACATCTGTGATTACCCTATTCCCAAATAAGGTCACATTCTGAGGTCCCAGGGGCTAAGACTTCAACATATGGAGGGGGGCATAATTGAACCCATATCACTTTTGATGACCTGAGATGTCCAACTCTAACCTCCAAGCACCACACCAATGAGAGTTAAGAATGCGATGGAGACGCTCACTCACTTCAGCTAGTTACTGATTCACTCAGGGAGTGAGGTGTCAGTTGTCAGACTTTTCCTGTAACCGGAGGGTTAATCTATTATGCAGTGGAACCATCCAGAAAGCTACAGCTTCCTGGAATGAGCAACCAGTCACTGGAATCCTTTATCAGGGGCGGACAATCGTGTTAATTGATCTCCCGTTTTTAGAAACTCACATTTTACAGCCATTCATCTTCAATCTGGTAATCAGGCTGATTAAACTTTGACAAGCATTAAAAAAAAGGAAATAATAACTCTTCTGCCAAATTTTAACTAGAGAAGAAAGCTGACAGCCTCAGGAGGGAGAAATGATGTGTATTTAAAAAATAAAATTCGAAAAAACAATGGACCTCTGGTAGGCACTTGTTAAAATACTTGTTAAAATAATTAGCGATGAAACTTTGAATCCCAAATCATCTCCAGACTTTTTTTGCCACTTGATTATCATGAATAAAGTGCCATAAAAGTGATGCATGAGGTGTTGGGTTTGACTGTTTCTTTTCTTTCTTTCTTTCTTTTTTAAGTTTTAGCATCTCTGAGTTTAGCTCTCTAATCATTTCATTTTACTGTAGTGGTTCTCAAGGGGGGGTAAGTTTTGCCCCTCAGGGGATATTTGCCATATCTGGAGAACTTTTTGTTGTCACAGCCTGGGAAAGGGGTGCTACTGGCATGTAATATAGGTGGAGTCGAGGCTGTTCCACTTCTTACAATGTGCAAATAGCCCCACAACAGAATCCAGCTGCCAAAGTCAACAGTGCTGAGGGTGAGAAGCCACCAACTTTTCCTGCAGGGTTCTAGACTGGGGAGAATCCTGGTTCTGCTCCTTGCTAACTGTAACCCAGGTGTCACCCAAGATGCACTCTGTGCTTGGAGAGTTAGGTAACACTCTGGCCAGTAGGTCCCATATCCTAAGGGAGATCCAAAGATCTTCTTAAGGATTCTGTTCTCAAGGTCATGCAACTTGGGCCCCTGCCCCTAGGGAGCCCATTGCTTTTAATCCCATCTTCTCTCTTGCTTACTGCTGAACCAGAAGTAGAACTTGGCCTTCTGCTTTTATATTCTCAAATAAGGCATAAGCATAGTAGATTTTGTTGAAAATTTTTTTGGGAGGAGGGGAGTGGGATCTTTTGGGGGAGAGATTTGTCTTTCATAATCACAAAAGAATAGACAATGGAGGCTATTATTTCTTGCATACCTGCATGCTGCTTGGCCTCTTTCTTCCTTCCCCATGATTCCTCTCTTCCATGGTTTAGCAAGTCCTCAACCTTCAAGTTCCCAGGTGAAGTTCAATGCCCCTGTACTTGACAGGGCACAGTGATGTAGCATTCCAGGTCCAGTTTGGCTTAAATTGTTCCACTGCATAAACTGGAAGTCTTTAGTGAGCTCCGTTCTGCAGTGGGCCCTTCCCCTCTAAACAGTGCTTTAACTTGCACAAAGATCAGGCAAAGGGTTGAATATTCTGATTTTTTCCTTCCTGGCTCTTAAATCTGTCCCTAGAAGAGACAGAAGAAATATGGAGGAGTATATTTCCACTTAAGTGATGATAACCCATTCTGTCATACTTCTTCAAGTTAGACCTGCCTTTCCCCTCCCTCCTCCTTTTTCAGTTATTTACAAAACTATTTGACCTTGAGCAAGCCATTCAATTTATAATTAAAGAATGTGCAGCTTAAAGAAATACGTGGAAATATCTAGTTTAATCCTCCTTTTTTAGAACTAAGAGAACTGCTTAGGATTAACCCCTAAGGTTAATTAATGGTGTTTGGGACCAGAATCTTGGCACCATGTCCTGGTATTTATTATTCAAAATAACTGAGAAAAAGACTCAAACCTTAGCTCTTAAGGAAACCTCTTTATTACCTTGTGTCTCATTCTCTCAGCAGAAAAAACGGAATGATTGGATCAGATATCTCTAAAGTTCTTTTTAGCACTAGCAACTGAACAAATATCAAATGTTGCTTGGAGACTCTCTGAACATTTCCCAAATTAATGAAGAAAAAAAAAGCAAAAATATTTTTTCCTATGTTGAAAACCTTTAACTTGTTCATCCATGTGACATTTAGAGAGACAACACTGTAGGTGATACCATGCAGACACTAAACCTAGGCAGTCTGGCTGTGAATCCAGGATTGGTCTGTTATTGCACAAGCTGTGTGATCTTGGGCAAATCACTTAACATCTCTGTGCCCTTGTCTTATCTCCTTTAAGAAGGGGATAAGAATCATAATTCTTATCATAAAATAATTTGGGGGATTAAATGAGTTCATGAAAATTCTTAAAACAGTAACTGGCACATGGTAAATATCAGGTAATTCTTAACTCTTACTATTTCTGACACCTGCAATTAGTACAATATAAATAATGAAATAAAATAATTAGAATTAGATAAAAATAAAAAGTAGAGTAGAGGGATACCTCTACTTATACCTCACTTATACCTCTCTTCTTGGACTTTAAATAGCACAGGGAAATTGAGTCAATTTATGAGCTCTCACACTGTTACCTTTAGACCTTTAAGAGGAGAACCTTCCAATCATATGCACATTTGAGATGATGAATTTTTCATATCAGGAGAAGGATCCATTACTGAGGGTGGGCTAAGAGCCCCAAGATTGTGGTATGTATGCACTTCGGCTTGTGCTGTTGGGAGAGGCTCTCGGAAAGTACTATAAACACTTTACGTTTCTTGAAAAATCCAGAGGAAAATTAAATTCTCACAAACTGAAGCTTCATGGCATTGGTTTTTGGAACACCATTTTTTCTTTCCTTTGCCATCAGAAGAGATGTGTTTTGCTCCCACCTGCATTGAAGTTATTTAACAGTAGTCTAAATTATTTTTCTGGGGTGGGGTTTAAACTTGAAAATTCCTCCTCTCTTTCTCAGTGATCTCATCTGGGATGAGATGACTCCAGTTAGAGCTACTGACCCATACTTCCACAAGAGTTTATCTCAAAGTCATTTGGTCTTAGAACATTTGCCAAATGCAATCCAAAGGTGAAAACAGAAGTTCCCCAGCGAGAATCCTGCCTAGTCCAACACCTGGTGTCTGCTTCCGTCATGAGATGACGCAGGTCCTCCCATCTTCCTTTCCTCCCTCTGCAGCTCAGATGAAGCCTGGGGAGGTGAATCCTAGCCATTAGCAACCTGAACCTCTGCCAGCAAGCCTAGGGTGACTGAGAGTCACAGGTGCAGACTCACCAGGTAGGCACGAGAGGCATGTTCCAGTTCGTACTTGGGGCTCCTGTTGACATGAAGGACAGCCAAGTCACAAAGCATCACCTGTTTTGCTGAGACAACTTACACATCAATCAGTCTCCGTTAGGGGTGAATATCAGGTGGAAAACTCTTCTAGCTACTGAGCTCGTTGCTGTGCCAAGTACAGACCTGGGCTTGAAAAGAATAAAGGAGGCAGAGGAAAGTCAGAGCAAGAATGAGGAGGCTCTTTCTAGCTTTCTTTTTGGAGCATTCACTTCTAGAGCTTTGTCTTTCCTTTACAGACTGAGCACTTCCTCTCCTTAGCAAATCCAGATGTATGCCCTCCTCTGCGATGAGAAGGAGGCTGCACACCCCAGATTTCTTTCCTGTCAATGCCCACATGTTTTCAACATTGGAATTGCTCCTAGCCCCCTTTTATTTTTGTGATGGTGTTTGCAGTGCTGCAAAAATGCCATCAGTGGCCAGCAGTAAGCACTGGTTTAGGGTGACCCACCAAGAGGAGATTTGTAAGAAGTTGCTTCTTTAAGAGTCAGCAACCATGGGAATTTTCATGGTTTTTCTAGGAAGAGTGATCTTGGAAAGAAGCATCGGGAATTAGACCCTAATGCAAAGGAGAGCCCGGAGGCACCATCAACAGCACGGGGCTGCAGGAATCCTGAGACGGAAGTAAAGCAAACAGAGAAGGGTCAGCAGGAAGTCGACCTGAAGGCTCGCAGAATCCCAGATGAACAAACTTGAGGGAGTGCAGGCATTTCTGGACTTTTAGATTCTTCAGCCTATATGTGAATAGAAACACTGGGCTCCTTGGTTGACAGGCATGATGTAGATTTCCCCCTTCCTTCTGAACAAAATGGCGCCCAATCCTGGTTGCAGACCCCACTCTGCTTCACCTACTCTCTGGGCTCAGCGCTTCTCTCTTGGTGGAGGACATTTTGGTATTCCAGGTCATTGTTCACTGCTCTGGGCAGTGCTGGGAACTGGATGGGTGCCTCTGCTTGGGCCTGGTAAGTGAGTGTGGCTAGGTTTTGCTCTGCCCCTTCTTTCTGTACTAGATAGCAAACTCCTCAGGAACTGGAAGTTTGCCATGTCTTCTCTATGTTGGTTCCTTTTTTTTTAAAAAGTCTTTGATGCACTATAATTATATACGATAGTGAGATTCATTGTGATATATTCATATATGCACACAATTTGGTTAATTACATCCCCTAGTTCCTCCCCTGTATTCATTCTTATGTGTCATATGGAGCCTGGTTTATAGTAAGCACTGTTTGTTAAATAAAACCAAAATACTTCTTTCTCATTGCCTGTGCAAGTTGCAATGTAAACCAACTTAATTAAAAACAATGCAATGCATTTCAAAATTAGTATTTACTTTGAAAAATTCTATTAGGATTTTTTTTAAGGGACAAGGATGATCGGATAGACCAAAAATTTACTGAATACGTGGCACCTGCTTAATCTCAACTAACCTCCCAGAGCCAGAGGTTATCCCACGCTGTCTGGCACGATGAAGAGAGCTTCACTTTTCTCTGTAGTTGGTCAGATTCCAAATTGTAATTCTTAGAAAAGCTCATTTTAAGGAAAGGAAATTTAGAAAGTATGCAAAGCAGAGTTGAAAGTATGCATGGGTTTTCTGTCTAAGGGTTCAAATAGACATGGATCAAAAATATCTGAGAAAAAATTTGTACTGAATACATACACACTTGTTTTCATTATTACTTAAACAATGCAGCGTAAGACCTAGTTACATAGCATTTGCATTGTGTCAGTTATTATAAATAATCTAGAGATGATTGAAAGCATAGGTTCTCTGCAAATACAGCACCATTTTATAGAAGAAATTTGAGCATCTGCAGATTTGGGCTGGGGAGGGACATCATGTGTGTGTCCTGGAACCAATTCCCTGAGAAATACCTCAGGACCACTGTGTACTTAAAATGGTGAATGCATCTACTGAAATTCATGTCTAAAATCTACAAGGCACTTCCTAAATGAAATTCTTTTTTCCTCCTAGTCTTTTTTAAGCATTATTTTATTTTTCACTAAGCCCAGTTAAAAGCAAAGTAGAAAGGAAGATCTTGGTGACAGACCATTTTACTGAGGAGAGTGATTTTTCTTCATTAGCATTCCAGTTTTTAGTATGCAAATCATATGCACTTTTTCTTTCTCTTTTTTATACTAGAGGCAAATTATCATTCACTCCCACTGAGGGAATGCTGTTGAAAATGAAAATCTTCAAAATTAGCCAGACTTTCTCTGATTTGAGTGAGAGGATAGGACCATGCCTAAAGACATGGGGTCAGCTCAAAGATTTCTCAAGGTTTTTTTTTTTCTGGTCCTAGGAGAAGTACTTAATTATTCTCTTTTCCTGATTCTTTTCTTCCTTCTCACATTATGATGTTTCAAAATTGGAAGTACCTTACTATTGATGTGCGTGTTTAAACTTTTGGTATTTCCATATTTTCCCTCCTTCCTTCCTTCTTTCTTTTTGATGACTCACTACTGATGGTAGTTTAGAACTGAGTAAATCTGAGAATCTTTATCAGCTATTTCAGGAACTGTTTTGAGTCCCTTCAAGTTCTTTCTCTGCAAGGAATAGGAAACTGTCATCAAATCTGCCCTGATTAATGTTTCCTTCCAAATGCTCCCATTCTTTAATTTCTTATCTACTAAATAACATTAAAATAATAATCTGTTCTTTTGTATATCTTGGTGTACTCTTCCTCTGTTTAACAGGTGGGATGGATATATTTGGGAACATTTGCTGATCTATTGATGCTGAGTACAAAGTCTCTGATGCCGGGATGTAGAGGTGAGCAGCACAGGTTCCAGGGATACTCACAGAAGACAGGAGGATTCAGAGCGCAAACATTTCCCAATGACAGACTGACTTCCTGGATGTCACAGCAATGGGAGAACTCTTTATTTTGGGGGGACTTTTTATTTTTCTTTTCTAGACATGGTCACTTTGGAGCTACAGTGAGGTAGCCAGTGCCCAGCTCCTTTCTATAGATTTCATGACATAAGCACACTATTTCTGAGAGTAAGACTCATCTTTGTTCCCTATGTTATCCCAGGTTGCCATAGAGCCTGGGGTCCTGGTAATGATGCCTGTGTGTGGTGGGTTTGGTTCTTGCTCTTGTTTTCTTCCTACCATCCTTACCCTGTATGCCCAGCATTCACATAGCATGGCCTAGCACAGTCCCCAGCCAGCTGAGCTACAGTGGAGAAGAAGTTCTACCTTCATTACAGCTGGCGGGAGGCACCCTCTACCCGGTTAACACCTCAGACCACCGAGAATTTAAATGATTCTCTTTGTAGTATGATAACCGGATTGACAGAATGTTGAAGAACATATCCTATTGTCAGGATTTTGAGTTAAAGTCCTAAAGCTGAGGGAAACAGGCAGTATTTCTACATTTGAAAGAGAATGAGAGGAATTGGAGAATCCCCCTTGAAAATGCCTTACTAAAATATAATGGATGGTTTGCTACTTTCTATGTAAAGGGAAGACTTGAAGATTCCAAAGAATTCATTTGAGGGGAGAGTTCATAGAAGGGGGGTTCACAGAAAGGATGGTGTTTTGATCTAGTAGAGAGTTGTAGGGTGGGGGACAGTGTGTCTCTTTATGCCACAAGAGGCTAGGCCTCCCTGGTCACCTCCCAGAGAGTCTGAGCATGCCCACAAACAGCGAGGCTGATCTCCTGGCTGGAGGTCTCCTTAGCTGAAGAAATCCAGGCATCCATCTCTGGAGTAGGCTGTGGTGAGAGCCTTCGTGGGAAGACCTGACGTGTTTTCTGGAATTTGCACACACGTGAGTTTCTTAGCTTGTACCTCTTGTCTTGGTCACTGCACAGGGATCAGGCTGATAGGAATAGTCTGTGATGTTAGCCCAGTGAGAGAAGGCAGCTGGGATGGGGTTAGACTCATACCCCTTGGTCTGGTATGAAGGTATACATTTGTATAGGCCATGTGAAATCATGGTGGTAACCGGGAAAAAATGTCCTGATGGTACAGTGCCCAACAGGGCAGTATGTGGCAGCCAGGGAATTAGGGCATCAAAGGTCGTGTGGATGCATCCCCAGGACAGGAGAGCAGATCTCTGCCCAGAACTACCATTCAGAGCTCCCTGCAGGCTTTTGGAAACCCTTTTGTGTACCCCAAGAAAGAACCACTTTGTGGGCATCTCCCAACAGGAAGCTCATTAGCTCCTAGAGGAAGCACCTGTACCCTTTTGTTCTAATCCTGTTCCTACCTGCCTGACCCTGGAGGCCCAGGTGGCAGGACAGGAGGGAGGAGGGAAAGTATGGTGGATGGTCCCTCTTCATGGTGAAGAGGGCCTGGCTTGATTGACACATCAGTTAGATCAGTGAGGCAGGTCTGCAGGAGTCAGTTTATAAGAAACCCTTCCTTCTACCACAATTGACCAAAGCGCTGCATATCTGTCTGAGATGCCAATGGGTTCAGAGAAGGCTTGTTGGAATCAAGTGATTGGGGGAAAATCAAGCTTGCTTCTGGCTGAAGCTCATCAAGGTCAGCTGCTCAGTAAGCTGGTTGCTTAGCTTGGGTCACAGATGAAGACATTTGGAACAAGTTATAACATGCACTGCATGGCGTTCCTGAGCTACATCCACTGATTTAAGGACCTGGGTTCTAATTCAAGGGTTTCTCATATTCAAGGGCTTGGAGGACATGGTTAATCTTTCTCAAAGTGAGGGATAGGTGAAATATGATAATAACAACTGATATCTTGTATTTAATTTACTATGTACAGGCATTGTGCTAAAAACTTATTTCAATCTTCACAACTATTTATGGAATAGAAAGTCTAATTTTAAAGATGAGAAATATGGGGCTCAGAGAGAGGAAGCCAGTTGCCTGAGACCACACAGCTGGTAAGTGGCATAGCCAGCACCTGAACTCAGATCAGTTTGTTCTTGATATGTCATGTCAAATGACTTCTCTGCCTTGGACAGGGTCTGTGGTCCTCAGCCAGAGATGATTCTGTCCCATTCTTAGGGGACATTTGACAGTGTCAGGAGACATTATTTGGTTGTCCATAAATGGGTAGGTGGTGTGTCGCTCGCTTGGTGACTGAGGACCGGGGGTGCTGCTTGACATCCTACAGTCCCCAGATTGGCTCCCTGACCTCAGTGTCAAAATGCTGAGACCCCAAAACCCCATTTTAGGCCTCACCCATTCCCTCAGGAACATACCAATAGGTATTTTAAAATTTTAGAATACTTTTATATTTACAGAAAACTTACAAAGATGCTTCTCTGGTCCTGGATCTCATGTTGCACTCAGCCATCACATCTCCTGAGGCTCCTTTAACGGTGACTTTTATTCAACTTTGTTTTCGATGACCTTGATAAGCTGAGAGAAATACTGGACAAACATTTTGTAGAATATTTTCCTTTAGGTTTACCTGATGCTTTTCTTACGATCAGTCTGGGGTTATGGGTTTCATAAGGAAGACAATGGAGGTAAATGTCGCTCTTGTCATATTACGTCAGGGGTATGTGCCATTAAAATGACCTGCCATGGTTGGTGTTCAGCTTGATCACCTGTCTGGGGCGGTGTCTGTCAACTGCTCTGCTGTAACCTGACTTTCCACCACACCTTCCACAGCGCTTGTTAGAAGGAAGTCTTTTTATGCAGCCTGTCCTTAGAGAATGAGGAGTTAGGCACCAGCTCCTGGAGAGAGAAGACTCTACATAAATTTTTGGGAATTCTTTTGCATGGAAGATCTGTCTATTCTCTTCCATTTATCTATTAGTTAAATCATTCATTTATATCAGTGAATAATGGATCCTCAAGAGGTATATCTGTATTCTAGATTCCTAAATTTGTGAATGTCACCCTATTTGGAAAAAGGATTGTTGCTGATGTAATTAAGTCAGGGATCTCAGATGAGGTCATTCTGGATTTCCAGGTGGGTCCTAAATCCAAGAACTATGTCCATATAAGTGACAGAAGAAAAGACACAGAGAGGGAAGCCTTGGGAAGATGGAACTTGGAGGGATACAGCCGCCAGCCACAGAGCATCTGGAGCCACCAGAGGATGGAAGAGGCAAAGGATGGATCATCTCTTGGGATCTCGGAGAGGCACAGCATTGCCAGCACCCCTCTGTCAGACTTCTAGCCTCCAGAACTCTGAGAAAATAACCTCTCTTGTTCCAAGATACCCAGTTTGCTGTAATTTGTTATGGCACCACAGGAAATGAATAGAATAGCTATGGGTTTATGGATATTTGCTGCATGTTTTGTGTTCCATTCCAATACTATGTTATTCATTTTATCACTTAAATTGTTCCAACTTTCAGTTACTGGGAACACTTTCAGTTGGCAGCGGTAGCTCTTAACAGGTGTCCCTCTTCTCCCATTCTGGTACATGCTCTGGTCCTCTGTGTTGTCCAGCAACGTTACCCTGTTATGATTTGGATCTTAAATGTCCCCTAGAGGACCATAGGCTAAAGGCTTGGTTGTCAACCTTTAGCACTTTTGGGAGGTGGTGGGACTGTTAGGAGGTGGGGCTTAGTGGAAGGAAGTTAGATCACTGGAGGTGTGTGCTTGAAGGAAATATGGGCACCTGCTACCTGCTTCCTGGTTGCGCTGAGGTGAACAGCCTCCTCCACCACATGCTCCCGCCATGATGTACTGAGCTGCCTCAGGACCCAGGCAGCAGGGCCAAGCAACCATGGACTGAACCCACCAAAACTGAGAACCAAAATAGGTATTCTCTCCTTTAAGTTGATTTTCTTAGGTATTTTTCACAGTGATGAACAGTCACCTAGCACATTTACCTTATATGGACACCACCTTTCAGGTTTGGGGCCTTTAAATCAGTTTGCCTGGATCCAGGTTATCTTCAGATTTTTAAACAAAAAGTGATCCCCCCTCTTCAGTTTTAGAGATAGAAACCAGGACCTCACAAATGCTAGGAAAATGCTCTATCATGGAGTTACATCCCCAATCCTTAATCTTTAGGGGCTGTCACACATCAGCCCACGCCAGAGCTTAACAACATTCCAGAAGACTTGCCAGCAGAAGAAAGAATTAGACAGGAATGCAGGCACTGTTCAGGTTTTTCTATGCCCTAAAACATTTACATGTTTTAGCAATATACTTGCACAGCCTTAAGGACTGTTGGCAGAAACAAAAACACACTGACTGCTTCTAAGCTGGCCTCTATAACGGTATGTTCCCATGCAAAAAAAGTTTTCGGTTGGCATAAACTGAATCTCAGGTCAGGTGTATGTAGAAGTTAACCCAGGTGTGTAGCTCTGCTATCTGAATGGAGCATCTTAGTTTCCCTGAGGAATTTCCTTGAAGATTCTGAGCACTAACATTGAAGTTGCTCGCCAGATGAAATATGAAGATAGGATTTATTTTTTGTGAGGTTCGGGGGGATTTTTAGACTTTTTCTCTGTTAGCTGGGGGTACCATGGTAAAGTTGCTACATGTCTTGTAGAAATGTCTTCATCTCCTTCATAGCAGGCTGATTCCTTCTGAGAAGTGGAAGTGATAGAGTGGATATGACTGAGAGATGAGAAAGCTCAATCTCTTTTCTCCCACAAAATTTTCCATAGTTTTAATGGCCCACCCTAAATATGAGCATCTCTCTTTAAAGAGTCTACATGCTGTCTCTGCTGCAGGTGGTAGATTCCCTCTGAGTTCTTATGTTTTTATAGGCCCATTGAAATGTTTTCCAAACTGAGATCTGCAGACACATGCTGGTCATGGTTCTCAAACTTTCCCATGTATCGGAATCCTCTGGAGGGCTTGTTAAACAGAGTGCTGGGCCTGTTGCTAGAATTTTTGATTCAGTTGGCCTGTTGTGGAGTATAAAATCTGCATTTCTAATAAGATCCAGGATGCACGGATGCTGCTGGTCTGAAGACCACACTTAGAATAGAAAAACTATTCCCCTATAGTTTTAAAATTGCAGTGCTCATTAGAATCTCTTAAGGTACTGGTTAAAAGCATAGGTTTCAGGGCACTCACTTCATAGCCTGATGAGGTAGGTGTGGGCTGGGCCAGGTCTTTTACCAATCTCAGGCAATTTTTACCCAGTGGTTCTTAGATCTACCTAAGAAGCTCTGTGCTAGAAAAGCTGTTCTCATTTCTGAAAATAGTGGCATTTCATTTGATTCTTATCCCTTAGCATCCTGTATTGCTTATCTTTGATCATTTGACTGATTGTTTCAATTAGAGTTTAAGTTTATTAGGAAAAATTTTTTCACAATCTCTAGTAGTTTTCCCCAAAGGATAGATACTCAAGACACATATTTTCATCCAGTTAGAAAAACAATTCCTGATGCACAATGGAAGCCAGAATTGAATTTTGACTGGGAGGATTTGGATTTGGCTCTAAGAGACATCAGACTGTTTTGAATTCCCAGGATATGGCTCCACTCTCCCTGAGGTGGGCACATTAAGGCCAAAGCTAATTTTTCTCTGTTGCTTGAAGTGAGAATTGAATACCCACTGCCTGTGTTAAGGGGTGTTCTGATTGCTAAGTAAAAGCTAAGCTTCTTTCCCCTGTAGTTTCAGGTAGTTCTTTGGAAATGACAAACTTGAAAAAGTAAATCCAAATGTCACTTTCATTTCAGCTTTAAGAATAAAAAGATTGAGGGCACAGAATTAGGAAGATGATTTTTTCCTTTTATCTGACTGCTTAGTGCTTCAGCAAGGGACAGCATGTGGAATGAAGAAGAGCCTAGCAGAAGGAAGCTCTGGTGTGTTTTCCTAGAGACTGTGTGTGCCTGATGCTCAGCAGCTTGTTCGACTGACCAGACTCTAGATGCTTCTTCATTGCTTAAAGAGAAAGCTAAGGGAGGAGATTAGGATGTGACCACCTTCATAAGAAAATCAGAGGTTAAAAAATTGAATATTAGTGTAAAGCAGTGTTTGCTTAAACTTATGGCAGAATTTTATTACTGTTGTATTTCCCTGCAGTGTTCTCAAGAACGCCACATAAGAAATGTGTGTGTGTATCTTAACTGAATTTCTGTATTATGGTAACAGAATTGTGCCAGAACTTTCACCCATATTTTAATTATTTTAAGGGAAATACATAGAGGTGTGAATATTCCCAGTTATGAAAGGACAATTCTAGAACATTCTGCTGTTCTTCAGATTCTTGCCACTGTAACCAAACTACCTGACAGGAACAACTTAGAGGAGAAAAAGTTTATTTTGGCTCACAGTTTCAGAGATTTAGTTCATGGTCAGTGGCCTCCATTGCTCTGGGTCTGAGGTGAGGGAGAACATCATGGTGGAAGGGTATGGTGCAGGAAAGCTGCTATGCTCACAATGGATTACGGGCTTGCACCACTGCGCCTGGCTGAATTTCAAATTTCAGAGTTAAATAAAAGCTTAGAGTGCAAACTGAGGTCCCCAAAGTGAAAAAACCTAAATGTTCAACAATAGGGAATGTTGGAAACAAAACAAAACAAGACAAAATAGTACTCCTACACAAGACACTGCAAATATTAAAAAGGAGAATGATTGGTTAAGTGATCAAGAGAATACCGCTTATATATTGTTCAGTAAAAAAGCAAGCAAGTTGCTAATTAATATGGATAGTATAATCTCAGTTCTGCACAAAAATCCCATCAAAAAAGAAAGAACAACAAAAAAATCACAAAACCATAAAGTCAGAAAAACAAACAAACAAAAACTACATGTAAATATACATGCTTTGGTATGTTTCAGCTTCAAGAAAAAAGCAAAACAAAACTTCAAAATGTTAATATTGGTGATTGGAAGGATGGGGATGGGGAGGAGGTCTTTGTTTTTTTCCTTTAAATGTCTCTATGCTGTTTGCTTGGGGGCATCATATCTGGGTTGTGTAGATAAATGAAAAATACATTATTTTTTTAAAAAACATTCCAAGGAAGAAGACCTCAAAGCCTTCTGAAATCTTTTATTAGAAAAACTACTTACCTTTCTCCTCTCCTTGACGTGAGCTGGGGTGAGCTTATCAACTGTAAGGTCATGAGGATCTACAAGTCCTTGACCACACATAGTTTCACCTCAAGGACCCTGTCTCTTGCCTGAGATGGTATTTTGCAAGATTAACCTGCATTATGAAGGAGGGACCTTCAAGCAAAGGTGAATTTCACTTAACTGCTGTCTAAATTATTTCTAAAATAATCACTTGGTGTTTTCTGAGTACTGAGATTGGAAACGTCCAAATATAGGATTTCATATTAGAACAGTTTAATTGTGCAATAAATATTGCACAAATATCATGTCATTCCCAGAAGAATCTAAAGCAGCACCCCAAAGCATTATCCTTTGTCTCTGGGGGTTTCTAGTGGAGATGAAATATCTAAATACACACAAAAAATTAGAGAGTGTAATGAACAAAAAATAAACTATTTGTGTAGTGCCCACTTTTAATACCATAGACATTCAGAGATGGAGAATGAGTGAAGGCTGCAGGATTTGGGTAAATTCTATAGTGAGAATACTTTTGCGTAACTAGAAATTAGTAAAAGATAAAATGAGATAAAAAATCTAAATCTCTGCAAAAAGCCACTGTAGCTTCAAGGAAAGTAATTCATGTAAAAAAAACATACTATAAATGAATTGGAATTCCTTTTGAAATTGTCCAATGGATAACATCTATCATTTGCTGTTCTCCTTGAAAGGCAATTTGTGTTAATTGGGATTATGAAGGTAGTCAGCAAGGGTGACTGATCCTTGTTTTATTTAAATATTTTCTCAGATTCTGCTTTTTCTAGAAGCATTAATTGGGGGTGACTCTTGTAAATGTATGAGCAAAGTTGCTGCTGCAAACATTCTATAAGGAGGTGGAATGGTTTTCCCAGGCAAACTTTGCATCTTCAGGGACCTCCCAGAAATCATTCCCAGAGCTCTGAAGGATTCCCACCTTTTGGGAAGATTTCCAGCCAGGGCAGGTATTTGAGAAATGCCACACTTAGCCCTTTGGACATTAGTGGTTTCCCTGCTGAGGCTGCCTATCTCTAAATTGCTTCCTGAACGCTGTGATTAACTAGACCACCATTATTACTAATGGTGGGTGCTCATACCGTCCTCTCCATTTGTAAAGTGACTTACAATGGTATTCACTTATTATTTATTAGATACTAACACCTAATTGCAGGATGCCTTTGACAAGTCTTACAAGGGTTGTCTGGATGTGCTTGATTTATGGGGTGAGGTTTCTAGCCCTTTACCCTATAGTGGGCTGCATGAAAGTGGTCTCATCTGGTGACCCATCTTCAGCCCAGCTTGACAGCTTGTGTTTCTGTGCCCTGATGATAGGAGACTAGAGGGAAAAGCAGATAAAATCTGACTCATTCCTGGGCAATATTCGGGCTTTCAGTATTAGGTTGCCAAATCCTGCTTTGAGGATTGGGAACCTATTACTTTTCTCAGCAGATAGGACTACCTACTTACCTTTAATCTGAGAAATGTTTATGGTTACAATCACTAGGAAATAAATCTACCAAAGATGTATAAACAGTGTTAAAGATAATTCTTTAATAATACAATGGAGGTGCTTATCATACTACAATGTGCATTGTGTAGATGAATGTACACAATTTAAAAAATTGCAGACAAACAAAATCCATCCCTATTGTAACATATCTATTGGCATTAGGTATACTTTGTAACCTAGCTGAGCAATGGAGTTTAAAAGTTTCTACTCCACAAAAGTTTAGAAATGCAGTGTGAGTTTCTTTCTAATTATGAAAGAGAGGTAGTTGGACACTGTGGCTCTGGATTTTGATGTGCTGGGGTTGGGAGTGCCTCTCACAGGCCATATTGAGATTCCATATGGGGTTTTCCTTTGTTAGAGTTTGGCTGTGGGTTTGGCCTTTCTTTACTTTGCTCACTTTCTGTGCTTGGTTGACTAGTCTTTGCCAGAATCTGGTCCTCCACTTACATCCTTCTGATAGACTAGCTTTTCCCTTCAATAAACTGGAGGTGGTTTGTATTATGTGGAATCATGAACCCTGCCAGTGCCCTTGTTCTTGGGCCCAAGACATTGACTGCAAAGGTCGGTAAAACATATTGGCTTAAGACTTTTTTTAATAGAGAAAGTTTTCTTTAAACTTGAGAGTGAGACTATGTGGACTAATAAATTGTTCCAGGTTAAGAGTCTGAAGTACAGCCACCTGTAGCCACTGTATTCTTATTATTCGAATGCCTTATGCTCTGAGTGGCTAATCACACACTTTGTACAAATGCCACCGGTACAAATTTCCTCCAAGAAGTACAAACTTATTATGCGGTGGGCTCTGCTAATGCCTTTTGTAGCTTTTCTGCTGCAGTGCCTGGGAATCCATGCTGTGATCAGAAAGATTCTACACATTTTCTTTGCTTTAGGAATGAAAAATAATAACTTCCAGTGGAGGGTTAGCCAAAGAATATTTTCACCATTACTTAGAAGATGTATTTTTTCGTTTGTCTTATTCCCAAATGTTCACCCAGATTCACAGTTAAAAACAAGTCTGTGTTGCTTCCCTAGGAATTTGCTTTTTGCTTCATGCATATTTATGAAATGGGCTAGATTTACTTGTCATTTTTGGGAACTGTTTTCACAGTGCTCACTTCACATAGCAGATTCTCATTTAGTGTATGGATGTGATTTTTGTTTGTATGACACAGATCTTGAGATTGGGCTCTAGGGGCAGGTGATGTTATCTATTGTATTTTATTTGTGTACATAGAATTCCTTATATAGTGCACATCCTTGATAGATGCATGCGAATGCTTATTTAAATTAATGAAATCATATTAAAATGTATCAATGACCCAGAATTATGTTGATAATTAATACACAATTGCAGTGTGTAATGAAAAAGTAAACTCTGAATAAGTAGAACATTTATTCAATAAATGTTTATAATGGCAACTTATTAGTCTGAGGCTCTTTGAGAAGAGCAGAAGCTGGCATGTATCCTAACCTCAAGGGGTTACTGTTTAATAGGGGGAACTTGCAGTTCCATTGGAAGCTTATACTCTAATGGTAATTATGAGTTTTTAGTTAACCTGCAAGCATGAGCTCCTTGCTGGCTTACAAGTTCCAGACAAATCTTTGGAAGCAGGCATTTGGAGAGGGAAGCTCATAGATTTAAAGGGTTCAGGTCTTCAATGCAGAAGTCTCTGGTATCTCTGCACTAATGTCCTAAGGCTGACTTCAGATCTATTTTCACAGCAACCCTAAATAGGATAACAGCAAGGGTTTTGAAATTCTGGGTCATAAAAAAAAGAACAAAAATAAGGAGGATTTCAGAACATCTTGAACCTGGGACAAAGCACAAATTATTTGGCCAATCATGTTGATTTACCAGGAGTCTAATAAGGTTTGATTTTGGATCGTTTGTATGCAAGAAATCCCTTAGGTACCTCTTTTTTTTCTTCTTTCCATATCTTCTCCCACCCCATTGCCCAAAAACATACTATATGCTTTAGTGGTTTTGATTTAAAAAAAAAATTTAGAGGAAAGCAGATGTGCCAATGTTAACTTGGAGACACTGAGCACTTAGGTTTTAGGAAGTGAGTTGGGACACAGACTACCTCTTTCACTGGATGCAGCCTCTCTTTCTACAGCTTCCTTGATGATGATGGAGCAATCATCAATCCCTTTTTTCTGTACAGGACCGGTGAGTGAGCCTGTAGGCTTGTGCACCATACACATGCCATGGTACCACTCCACTCTGCTGTTGTACAGTGCAAGTAACCACGGACAACATTAGGAGAAAGAGCATGGCTGGGATCTGGCTACTGACCCCACTACCATTGTATTTATACAAACTGCAATTTGATCTTCAGATAACTTTCATATATCATGAAATATTATTTTTCTTTTGATTCTTTTAAACCTTTTGAAAACATAAAATTATTCTTAGTGCATTAATTGATGTACAAAACCAGACAGTGGTTGGAATTTCACCAGCAGTCCATAGTTTGCCTGTGTCTGCTGTAGAGAATCTTTCTGGAACGTTCCTTCCAATTATCCTGATGAATCTAGTTAAATTGGTGCTTAAAGGAAGCATGAGAGGGACATAATTGCCTCAGAACTAATTAGAATATCAGAATTTTAGGAATTGATTTTCCAAAATCTCTCTATTTAAGGATGGTCATGTGGTGGTCCAGGGAGATAAAATAACTGCCCAAGGTGACCTGGCTCCTCATGTTGCTCGTCAAACTCTCTGTTCTATTCTCATTCTTGTTCCCAGAGCAGTTGAACTGTACTCCATATTTCTTCATTTTCAAAGCATTTTCTTCTTTATTTCCTTTTCCCATATAACTGGGATTCTCCTTGGGCACAGTCTGTCAGCCTTTGGAGGAGGAGGCAGATTCCTGCTTGTCTAGTGCCTTTCCTGCATCAAGGAGGTTTCTCAGGGGAGAACTTGGAATGAATTCCCATATAAAAAGGTGAGGCAGCTATTGGGAGGGCTTCAAACTCCTGAGTCATTGCTGTGTCATCGTTTACAGGTTGTTGTCCCTATTACGAGGCGAGTATGAGGGTGTGTGAATCTATGTACAGTTTATAAGATCAAAATCGTTGACCTATTTGCCAATAGCTTTATGTAGGGCGGATCAAAGCAAAAGACAAAAGCCTAGAGACTGAAAAGAAAAATGAGATTTAGATTTCATCATGGCCCCAGCTTTTAGGCACACATCAAAGGTGTTTGGTCTATTGGCTTGTTTTCAAAACATTCTTAAATGGGTTATTGTAAAATTTATTTCCCAGAGTGAGAATTTTGACTGTTGATAAACCAGAGATACTATGAGTAAGAAAACCCATCTTTTTGTGTTTTGGGTATTCATCTTGAGGTAAAAAATTCAAAGGTATGTTTAAGTAAGTGGGATGAATGATTTGCTGTTTACCAGGACAGTTTCCTATCTCATTTTTCTTGAGAGCCCAAGATAATAATCTTAACCACTTCCATATTCAAAAGTGAGGAATTTTGCCTTATAAACAAGACTTGCAAAAGAGAAAGGAAAAAAAAAATCCAGTTTAATGGCCCTTACCTGGCACCTACCCCAGGCGATGAAGGAGGTCTGGTGTTTGAGAGAAGAACCTGGAGTTTGGAGAGAGAGTTTTCTGGCAAAAGTTGGGCACTGAGTGTCACATTTCAGTCAGGTTCCATGCTCTTCTGGCTCACTCCCCCACCTTCCGACGATGTAAAAAGAATTTGCCTTTATTAAGGCTGGAGAGAGGGCTCTCAGGGGCTCACTTGCTGAGCTTGAGGTGGGAACACAGCATCTTGTAACATATCCCTACAAAGACACCTTCATGGACCTGGTGGCTACCAGGTGGCTGAAGTGATGGTAGCAACTGAGGACAAGTTTACGTCTAGTGGATGATGCCCTCTTGATGGTGGATTTGATGTTTCTGTCACCTGGGCCACATGCCAGGATGTCAGTTTGGGATTGTCTTAGATCCTGGCCAGGAGACTTCAAGGAGGAGCAAGGAACAAGGCAGTGGAGGTGGGCCAGTAGTTGCTGGGGCTGATGGAGGAGTCCTCAGGTATCAGCATGCAGACAAACTGAGCCTAGTTAGGGACATTCATTCAGGTGAGGGATCCCCAGCTTGGAGATGTTGTCCAGAGAATCCACAGGTGTCCCACAATAGAGTCAGCATAAAACCCTGTCGGAACCAAAGCTGGGTCACAGGGGCGTCCCTCAGGGGGCTTCTCCCCTCTCTCCTTGCCTCTTTTCCCTTCAGCTCTACTCCTGGAGGCATGAGAAGTCACAGCTGGGGAGTGGGGTGCACAGGGTAGAGGCCCTGTTGGAGTTTGATGATTACATGAATATTATGTTTTAATTTCTGAAAGGAGACTGCTCTTAGAATACAGGTGACTGGAGAGTGCCTAATAATCAGAGAACAGACAGATTTCTATGAGCTCCATGCAAGAATTTACCTAGAGAAAAGCAAGATTCATCCAGAGGCAAAGCGAATTAGCATCGCAAAATGGTTTTAAATAGCAAGGAGGGGGATCATAAAATTGTGTTCTGATTACTCTTTGCTAATCTCATCTACTTGATGTCTGGATCACAACTATAATTTAAGACTTAAAGTCTCAGTATCCCATGGTCTCTGGTTTGTGTTGTAGTGTTAGACACCCATACGAACAGAAACTCCAAAACAGTGCTCTGCAAATATCTTACAATTTTTTCTTTTTTTAAAAAAATGATTTTAACTCTTATTTTAAAACTGAACAATGCAGGCTAATGGGAGAAAACCACAGGCTAACCTTGTTTATGGAAATAGTTTCAAAAATTAAAATAAAATGTTAAATATTTTAAATTAATTAAAATATTTGTAAATGAAGCCTAGTGATGATTGCAAAGAATAATGCATCAGGACCAAATAGTCAATTTCAGAATGAAAGTATGTTTCTCCACCAGGGAGCCTGTTGATGTTAGTCACTTTACCAAAAGGACATGCTGCAGAGAAAGAAATTTATAAAAATTCAACACGTATTTCTGGTAGAAATTAGGAGCAAGGAGCTTCCTAAAGTTAGAAAAAGGGTATCTAAAACACAGCAAACATCTTACTTAAAAAGGAAATATTGGGGACATACTGATTAAGACCAGGTGCACTGCTGTTACTCATGATTGCACTGCAGATACCAGCCCATAAAATAAGGCAAGAGGAAAGTGGGATACAAGCATTGGAATAGAAGTGATAAAAGCACCATCCTTGGTAGAGGGCATGATTTTCTACCTAGAAAATCAAAGAAGACCTCAAAAGCTTTTAGACTAATATGAGAATTTGGTGAATTGAACAAATGTAAGACCAAGAACCAAAATCATAAATTTACTATTACCCAACAGCTTAGAGTACAAAATAGGTCCTATTCACAATAATAATAAAACACCAAAATTCCTACGGATAAACCTAATAAAATATATACAAGATGCATAGTAAGAAAATTAGAAAAATCGATTGAAGAACTTAAAGAGAAGCGACAAATAGTAGAGAGAGGCACAGTATTTCTGGATGGGAAGACAGAATTGTAACCTGGTTTCTTCCCAAGTTAATTGATAAAGCCAGTGTCATTCAACCGATCTTTCTGCTGATTTTTCTCAGAATAAAACTATAATAGAATGGAAAAGCAAAGGGAGGGAGGACTTTCCACAGCACTTGTCAAACTGGACTGACTATAGAAGACAACAGGTGCAACAGTGGTTTTGGCACAGAAATGGAAAAACAAATAGAATAAAACTGGGAGTCCACAGAGTAATGTGTGTGTTGCAATTAAACATTATGCAATTAAAAGTAATGTATATGTTGCAATTAAATGAACTCTTTAGTAAATGGTGCCCAGAAAATTCCATTTGGAAAAACTTCACATCTTACACCATGTATGAAAAGAAATTCTATATGGTTCAAACCATAAGCTTTTACAAAAGCTGAAGGATATCGTGCTAAGCAAAATAAGCCAATGCCCCCACAACCAAAGACCAAATGTTTTCTCTGATATGTGGATTCTAATTCATAATAAGTGGGTGGGATTTAGGGAAAAATAGATGTACTTTGGACTAGGTAGAGGGGAGAGAAAGGAGGAGAGGGGAGATTGAGGTAGGAAGGACAGTAGAATGAATCAGACGTTATTACTCTATGAGCATATATGATTACATGACTGGTGTGATTCTACATCATGTACAACCAGAAGAATGAGAAGTTAGATTTCATTTATGTATAATGTATCAAAATGTATTCTACTCTCATGTATAACTAATTAGAACAAAAGAAAAATCTTAAAAAAAGCAAAACTGTAAAAGTACAAGAAGAACACAGGACATTTAGATAAACTTTAGGGAACACTTTTCCTAATTAAGATGCAGAACATAGATACCATAAACATCTACAGCTTAAAATTTTAAACCTGAGCCAGGCGCAGTGGCTCGGGAGGCTGAGGCAGGAGAATTGAGAGTTCAATTGATAATTGTAATAATGTCTGATTCATTCTACTGTCCTTCCTACCTCAATATCCCCTCCCCTCCCTTCTCTCCCTTCTATCTAATCCAAAGTACATCTATTTTTACCTAAACCCCACCCGCTTATTGTGAATTAGCATCCACATATCAGCAAGGCACTAAGCAACTCAGTGAGACCCTATCTCTAAATAAAATACAAAATAGGTCTGGGGATGTGACTTAGTGGTTTTGAGTGCCTCTCAGTTCAATCCCTAGTACCAAAAAAAAAAAAAAAAGAAATTCTTTTAAACTTGACAATAAACCAAGCTAAAATGCAAGCAGAAAAATGGAAAAAATATAAATAATAAATGAAAGATTAATTTCTGTAATAAATCAAGCACACTCAAAGAGATAAATTACTAAATAGAAAAACGGACAACTGATAAGAAAAGATGTATTCATAGTCCATTGGAATGTGAAAAGTTAGTTGTAAACTTCCTCTCAAGTTGCAAATTAAAATAATAAGTAATGAACAATTTTCTTACGATTACTTAGCAAAAATATTTACATGTCAATTTAAAATAGCTGCTTTCTTTAATTCAGATTTCCTGTCACATAAAACATTCATATGTAAGTACAAAGGTAAGTACACAAGAATTACTTATTTGTAAGATTAAATGAATTGACAATAACCTACATGTCCATAATAGAAACTAGTAATCTAAAGATTCTATGATGCCAATATAAAAAATAACCTAGATTTATGTGTACTGAAATGAAATGAACTCTGAGATGTAACATTAAGTAAAAAAGCTTCTGAAAAATATGCACAGTATGCATCTATGTATGCAAGAATAAAAATATATTTAAATCTATATCCGTAGCTGTAAGTCTGCATCTCTTCATATGATACATAGGAAAAGTCCCAAAAGGGTACTTTGATTGCCCAAGGGAGTGGCCTTATTTTAAAGAGATAAAATGGATAATTTGCTTATTCAAATTTTTAGAATTACAGTATTCAAAAAGAGCATGGTTCTTGTATTCCTTCTGTAATTTTAAACATGGTTGCCCCACTTTCCTTCCTAAGCACTGGGCAGGAAGAGGCCTGGGGTTTTAATGACTAATAAATCTACTGCATGGAAGTGGTGTCTTCAGCTGCCCCTACTGGATGTGCAAATGCCTGGGGCTCACCTCTTAATCTCCTGCATCTGACCTTGATCCTGCTAACCAGACCTGCAGTACATGCATGAATGAATTTGAAGCACAAGAACATAGTGGAGAATTTGGAAGGGGTTTAACAATTAGAGTTCTCAATGATTGAATAGGCTGTAGGGTTACTCGAGAAATGAGAAATTAGAAATGAATGGTTGCATCCCAAGTTAGAAAATGCTCCCTGCAGCAAGGCCTCATAGCTACAAGAACTGTGAATAGAAGAGTCTGAAAACTTGGAGTCATATAGGAATGTAGAGCCATCTCCTCGGATGTTTCCATTTCACAGATGAAGAAAGGAAAACTGATGGATGTCCGGTGACCTTCCTCTGATCAACTGATGCCACATCAGGGTTAAAATCCTGAATCCGACTTCTCACCTCGTCACAATATAATCAAAGCTGTCATGATTGTATGAACTTGTACGAGAAGACATTTTTAGAAAAAGAGTAACTTCATTAAAATCATAGAAAAGAAACAAAACACGTGAAATAAGCAAGTAAAAATTATAGACATGAACAGACTTTTCTGTTTTATTGTTCTTCATTCAACTCGCCCTTGCCAAATGTAAGATTTTATCAGTGGCATGTAAAGCTGAAGACAGTAGGAGTAGGAAGACTTTGGGTGAGAAGCTATCACCACAGGCGAATTCTAAACGTGAACATTTCAGTAATAAGTGCCAAAAAATAACTCTGAGAGAAGACTACATATGGGGTTATTGCTACTGAGAAAAGAAAGAACAAATTCTATCCAGGGGAAATGAGAACTATAGAGACAAATGAGAAAGTGATAGGCTAGGTGAGCTTATTTCATGGTTAATCTTTAAGTTTTCATATTCAAATTTTGACTTTTAAAAGGAGTAATAAAACGAAATGCATTGAAATGAAGGGGAAAAAAACCTCATTCAGGTTAGCAGAGCGAGGTGATTGCCTTGGAGCTTCCTATACACATTTAACTGTTGTGCAAATTTTTATAACAAAACTGGGCATTGATAATGTGAATGCAAAAAATTCTTGATTACTATGAATAATGAAATGTCATGAAATATATAAAATTTAGTCTCGCCTGTAGTTTCAGTGGCCATTGCCACATTTTTTCTACAATTCCTTAGAAGGAGAAATTGTAGCGATTGAGGTTTGTCTTGTCTTTTGTCTGAGTATGATTTTTCCTTTCAGGACCTCTCTGCAGCTCCCTCTACTTTCTGGATTACTCTGAATTTTACAACACACACACTGATTACCAGTTGTAAGTGTTGGCAAGCTTTTCCTGTAAGAGCCAAGCAATAAATATTTTGGGCTTTGTGGGCCATGAGTTTACCCTTACTACACAAGTTGGCCTTGTACTAATAAAAGCAGCCTCAGAAACAACTTAGGGGCTGGGATTGTAGCTCAGTGGTAGAGCGCTTGCCTCGCATGCGTGAAGTACTGGGTTCGATCCTCAGCACCACATAAAAATAAATAAAATAAAGATATTGTGTTCATCTACAACTAAAAAATATTAAAAAAAATTAAAAAAAAAAAAAAAAAAGAAACAACTTAAACCAATGACCATAGCTGGATTCCAGTTCTACTTTATTTATGGAGACTGAAACATACATTTCATTTAATTTACATGTATCATGAACTATTACTCTTAATTTTTTTGTTCACCTATTTAAAAATGGAAAAGCCTCTTAGCTTTCAGGTTATACAAAAATAAGTCAAGGGCAAATTTGATCTATGGGCTGTGGTTGGATGAGCCCTATCTGAAACCTTAGAAAGAAGGAGGAAAAACAAATGAGAGTGTTTTAATCATGAAATTGCTTTCAAAAATATTTTTGACCTTGAATTCTCAAGAGAGAGATATCTTTGTGCTGTGCTAACACAGTGATAACAGTTATAATGGTCAATACTTCTACAGAACTGTCTGTGTACCTGTTGCTTTTCAATGTTCATCACTTCTATTAACTCACTTAATTTCCACAATAAGCCAACGAGATAAGACTATCAGCACACCCATTTTACAGATAGGAAACGGAGGCACAGGAACTTTCAATAATTTGCCCAAATTCTCCAAGGTAGTGAAAATAACAGGGCCAAGATGGCCATAGAAGCAGTCTAACCCCAGCATGTGTGCACTTGACCATGATGTTTGCTTGAGTCCCAGTATTTTTTTAAAATATCTTTATTTATTTTTATGTGGTGCTGAGGATAGAACCCAGTGCTTCACACTTGCAAGGCGAGTATTCTACCACTGAGCCACAACCCCAGCCCCTCGAGTCCCAGTATTGATGGTGCCTATGTGTGTCTTTCTGCTTGAGTATTATCCATATGGTCTAGATAATTTATCTATTACAATTTTTTTATTTGTTCTTTTTAGTTATATATGACAGTAGAATTTATTTTTATACATTTATACAAGCATGGAATATATCTTATTCTAATTAGGATCCCAGTATTGTGGGTCTAGATAATTTAGTAAGATGTTTTCATTTAGAATCTGTCTACGAAGCAGAAGTAGAATCTGAAATGGGAGAGATGGGAAGATGCTAAGCAACCTTTTATTTCGAATCAATATAGTTTTAAAACATTCTTGAATAAGATAGTTTAGTAGGCAAAATAATAATCATAAACAATCTTCCAGAAAAACTAAAAAATGAAATGAAAAAAGCCTTATTGCTTGATTGATAGATACTGAAGATAGGGCAGGCCTTAAGAATTTGCATGTGTGTTATTGAACTAAAAATAAAAAGTGCCCATTGACCTTAGTCCATTGGGGACTGAGTGAGTGGTGATGTCCTTGGGGAACCTGGTGGGTCTCCAGTCTGCAGTATGTTACTTTCAATTTAACTTGCAAGTCAATCTATTAAACAAGCAAAACAGACTATGGACTATAACAAGAAAATTGGTTCTCAAGGACCTCACGCCTTTGAAAAATATCTCAAATATATCACCAATTATTATGTCTGTGAAACAAACTGTATGTGTGTGTGTGTTTGTTTTTGAGTTTGGGAAGGACAAGATGTACCCTATAAAAAACTGCTGGTTCTGCAAAATCTAAGTTGAATCACTTTTCAGTTGATCAATGTTTGGTAAATTCCTTTCCTTCTCCAATATCCAATTACTTGACTAAAAAACGAGGCTGATAATATTATCAAACCCACAGGAACATTGGAAAGATTGCATGAGATCATACATTTGCATTGTAAATGATAAAAGAACAACACATTTATTAATCTCTTAATAAAGCCAGTGGGAAGAGACAAATCAAGCTGTATCTTTCTGTTTAAATTTAAAGGAATTATATTATTGCAGGCATCAGTAAATTCGGACAAAGCATTTGCTAATTGTTTACTTTTTCAACAAGAGCTAGAAAGCTACTTTAGTATAAGCTCCAATCCAAGATGGTTCCAGAGACCTGTGAAAATGTGGACATTCATTTTAATTTGAACTAAAGTATGAAGAATCAGCATCCCCTCAGAAAGGTCTTGGGAGATAGGTTTTATTAAAATATTTGTTTTACATTCCTTCTAATAAGAAGCACATTTCCAGTTATGATCTAAAACTTTTATATTTTTAAGAAATAAATACCCAGCTACTCAAATGAAAAGTGATGTGGTATCTCTGGGTGGAGACTAGCTGTTAATAAAAATCCCAGCACTTGGAGGGTGTGGTGGCACATGCCTGCCATCCTCATGGCTTGGAAGGCTGAGACAGGAGGATCATGAGTTCAAGACCAGCCTCAGCAAAAGTGAGACACTAAGCAACCCAGTGAGATCCTGTCTCTAAATAAAATACAAATTAGGGCTGGGGATATGGCTCAGTGGTCAAGTGACCCTGAGTTGAATCCCTAGTACCCTCACACCCCAAAAAATCCCAGCACTTTTGCTAATGCTTCCACAAGACTGCCATGCAAGAACAAGTTGAATTTTTATCCTATTGATTTGTGACCTTTTTAAAAGTGCCAATATTATTGTTTTCAAGGTTAACTTTTGTTCTTACTACCCCCTCTGTTACTATCTAGAATTAAATTCCTGGATTTCTTTAAAATTATCTTATTATTAGTAGGGTGAAATTGGCCTTCTCTGTGGTTTCAGGATGGATGGAAGGTAGGTGGGATCTGGGCTGGGTGGTAGTTGGAGGTGAAGTTCTTGGGTCAAGGTCATGCTGGGTAACATGGATTAGAAACAAACATACACTGAGCTCTAAGATAAATGCTATGGACAATCATCTTTGCTGCAGAAGTTCCTGCTTGCTTTAGAGACAAAACATGAACAGTTATTAATTATCCTAACAACAACCAATCATGACAAATCCAACTGCTACAGAGGAACGAAACAGAATCTCATCTGGGACTTGAGGACAAACTAACTGGCCCTCAGATTCCCCTGCTACAAGGATAATTTGGGAAGAGAACTGCTCTTGAATACTGGTAAAATCTCATTTTAATGAATTTGAGGGAGTTGGAAGTAGTTTTGTTACATTCCAATTATATCTAAATGGAACCTATTAAATGGAGCACAGAGGTAGTGTTATTTACTTGATTTAGGTTATCTAAATAAAGCAGGCATTTTGTTTCTATGTCCTGGGTTAGCTGTTTTTTTTTTTTTTAAACAACACTTTACTTTGTCTCCCTTTTATTCTGTAGCATATTGAGGTACCCACTTAGGAGATATTCTACCCATGACCTCGACTTCTGGCAATTTCCTCACTCTCATCCCTTCCCACCTTCTTTCCTCCTCTGAGACGTTAACATAACAATACTGTAAAAGGAGACAGCGCTAATTCTGAACCATACCGGTGTTTTCATTAAGCAGATCTACTGGTATGTGATCAGGGACTTGCGAACACATCTGTTCGACAGAGTTTTTCATTTCCTATAATTTTTTGAAACCACATTGGCAAAATATCATTCTTATAAGCTATCCCCAAGGACATGGATGGGACTCTGAGTTGAAATGCTATTTATGATTATGGGATGCTACTTGTATTTATTTGCTACCTTTCATAGACTAAGAAAAACTCTGAACTTGTGTTACATAAGTGTGGATTTTGTGCTTTATTTTCTCTCCGTTATGGGACTGGTCCTCCATAGAGTTGCTTGCCTTCTCCCAGCTCTTCCCTGTGGGTCATTTGGCACACCATGGCAAGGCCATTGGTTCCAGATAGCAAGAAAATCTGTGGGAGAACAAGCATTATTCATGCGAAAGCAACTGGTTATCCATAAGTTATATGCATTGATCTTATTTAATAGAACTGTGATCAACTGAGATAAAGGAGGCAAGAGAATGAATAATAGTGATTTAATATTTTCCCATTGATTTTCTTGATTAGAGGGGTTGGAAGTGTTCCTTGAAAAATATTCCTTGTTTCTTTCAAAAAGTCTTATAAAATGTGCTTTCGATGAAGGACACAACTGCCTCTCTAATCTTGGCTTTCAGATGAGTGACACATAATAGAAGTAGCAGTGTTTTATGTCTGTCTGTAACTAGTTCCATAAAGATTTCCCATGAGAAGACACTTGGCTCTAGGTGGGCCATGGCTGAAGTTCTTAGGATGGATTTCTAGCCTTGTTAGCTGAGGTTAGTGGGGGACATTGGCAATGCCTGTAGACGTCTTTGGTTTGATAGAACCTGAAGGTGGTGGTAGATCTAGTGTGACGAGGCCCGCAATCCTGCTTAACTTCCTGTGATGCGCAGACGTCCCTTTACAACAATGCATAGTCTGGCCCAAAGAGTCGGTAGTCCTGAGGGTGAGAAATCATGGATGGCATTTGGATAAAAAGCTAATTTTAACCTTCACTGATTCTGGCAGTCCAGCCCATGGACCATTCTGTAGCCATTGGAGTGTGAGTTAGATCACTGTGTGAGTATCTGTAGAGTTGTTCATCAAGTGAATAAAAGCAAGTTATCAAGTGATAATAATGATAAAATAAATAGTATCTATAGCCAGTCTTGATGGAGAATTTCCTCTTAGCCATTGTGTTAAGTGCTGTAGTTACATCATCCCATTGAATGATCTCAACAATAGGATGTGAGCATAATTATTAGTATTGGCTTATAAATGAGGACACTGAGATAGGGAAAAGTTAGGAAAAATTGCCTAAATCACAGAGCTGGCAGGACCTCCAAGTTCATGTGTCTCTCCACCTTCTCATATATATGCATGGCAACAATAATACCATGCTGAAGATTTTACAAAATGCAATAGACTCCCTCCCAACCCTTCTCAGACTCTGGTTTCTTAGAGAAAACCCTCTGAATCATTGTTGTTCTAGTGGTTTTCTTTCTTAACTCCACAACTGAAAATAATTACTTGAATCAAAAATAGTAGGGACTATTTGTTGATGCCCCAATATGATAAAAGTTTAATTCATCCATACATTATGATCACCTGCATCTCTTCTTTTTTTTATTGTTATTTTGTTTCTATTGATTACCATTGTTAATTTAAATAAAATTATAGTACTCTATTTTTTCCATTCTGGATTTATATCACAGCTCTGATGTCTGTACATCCTCTATCTTAGTACCCTTGACTTTTCTCCTCCTGAGTTCCCTCCTCTCCTTTCCCCACTGCCAGGGTATTTAACATTTATTTTTGTGGTTATACAAACATTATTAAGTTTTGTGAGGTTGTGTGGAAGTTGAGGTAGAAAATTAAAAACCACTAGCCAGAGTGTGCATAGCTATCATGGCAGATGGTTCATGGACCATGTAGGAATGCGGAAGGCTGGGATTACATTTTCTTCTCTCTTGGACCAATGTCTCTATCCTTGAGCCCAGGTGGATAATGACTGTGTTATTATCCACCTGGATAATAATTAGTTAAACTGTTAACAAATTCTATGTTTTGAGCTCACTTCATATGCCCCTGTTCACTCTGTACCCAGCATCTCTCCTGGATTCCACAGAGCTCATCTTTTCCAACCACCTCTGTAGCCTATTCTGGGGGCTTAGTGCCTTTAATAGCCCTATCAGAATATGTAAGTATTATTTACAGATTTTCTTTCTTTTTTAACCAACATATATTTGTTCAGATTTCAGTTAGTTTAATGGATAATAAACGTGTATAAGACAGTCTAGAGTGTCCCCTTCAGAAGGGAGTTCGGATCTTTTTTCCCTTTGATTATGACTCCAGCATGGTCTCTTGGCACTTTGGAGAGTCCGTTCCAGAGGGTGCCTCTGACCTTTGAAGACAGCCTGTTCTAGGAGAGCTAGCAACCACACTTCTAAGATGGTTACTCTTGGCAACCATTAAATTAGAAGAATGTTCCCTTTAAGACAACAACATGACTCTTCGGAGCATTCCCAGGTGGAGGGACATTGGGTTCATGTGGGAAGTCTATGAAGCAGAGCTTTGGTGTCCACTCCACCTCTGTTGTGACCTTGGACCAGCCTCCATCTAAACCATCTTCCTGGACTGAGAAGTAGCAAGAGGTCATACCAAAAGGGGACTCCTCGGCTTGTCCTTCTACAAGTTCAAGTGTCAAAGATGGACGAGGTGGGAGATATTTCTGTGAGGCTCTAGGACAGGAGGCTTGATGCTCAGTTGTCCTGAGGGGGTGGTGGTAGTGGTGAGTGGGGTTAAAAATGGGCTGCAGATGCTTCTGCTCCTGGTCTTCCACCCTCAGTTCTAAACGATGCCCCCACAATGATATCAAGGCTCTGTAAGGTGCTTCACAGACATGTCGCAGCCTTCCGTCTGTATCTGAGAGTGAATGTGTGAAAGGATGACCTGGAGACCTTCCTCTTGGTGTGGCCTCTTCCCATGCCTCAGCCACGACGCAGGTCCAACCAGGACAACTCCCATGTCAGAGTCAATGCTCAGTGGATCCCAGAGTTTCTATGTCTACATTTCAGACTTCAGCTGATCTTGAAAAACTTGACTGAATGAATTTAGCTGGTGTTCAGAAAGAACATTTTAAAGTTTCCTATCAAATAAGAACCCTTTCCTTCTTATGGGGGAACTGATGATGACTTTTTTAAAGCATATTTAGGATAAAGTGGTGGCTTGCTTGTTAGTTTATTTATCTAGATAATGTCTAGAAACCTGCCCAGAAAAAAGACATAAACAAACAAACAAAACCCCACAGGCACAAAAAAAGAGAGACTTGAAAATAGGACTGTGTGCTCTTTTGATTATGCAGGGTGAGGTGAGGGGGCTCTGGTCCTGGCAGTGTAGAAGATGGGACTTTCTGTGCTCACTGAGGAGATCCAGCCACCACCTGGGAGAGCTGGAAACCATCTAGAATGACTGATAAACATGCAAGGCCCAGTCTTCATTTGAAACCTCAGTGGGGACAACTGAATATAACTCAGCATTTGAACTTGTGCTTGGTTAGGGCTTGAAGTGCCCACCTGAAGCCGTCTGTGCATGTCATTATCTGCAGTGGCATTTGTGACAGCGTGTCGCAGTTACTTGTCATCCACGTATTCTCTTTTCTGAAGTTGCAATCCTTCCCTAGGGACAGGAGAAGGGAAGAAAACATCAAGGAAAGGTTTAGCATCATCTGATTGAAAGATCCCAATTTTAAAAGTCATTTCACCTGTGTTCAAGGTGGAAAATACTTTCCTTAGCCTGGAAAGAAAATTTTGAGAAAGGTCCAGAGGAAAGAGTTACCTTCATCTCATTGAACCCATAAAGGGCAGTTATGGGCTGCAACTCAACTGATAGCTGATTTTGCTTCTTAGGAAAAACAGTCTGGCGTGTCCCAAAGCTGTGTACTGGAAGACTTGTGAAATTAAAATGAAAAAATACATGAGTCACAAAATCAGAATCTCCACCATGAGAAGCCCAGGAACCTGCATGCTTTATAGGATCCGCACAGGATTCTGAACTAGGCACCAGTGGGGGTGTTTGTAGGTCACTGCTTTATTGTATGTGTTCCTGCTGGCGATTTGTTTATAAGCCTTCCAATATGTGCACACAATTTGATAAACTTTTGAATTTTTATTTACTTTAAGCATTGACTGCATAATTTCCAGGACCCGATGTAAAATGATATGGGTTTCATTGTTTAAGACATTACTAGGAATTGCAAGATGGAGAGACAAGAGTGTTAAGCCAAGAACAGAGCTTGTTGTGACTGCACAGATTGTATGCCTATCTATGAAAGCAGCCCTGTGAAGCCCCTGTTAGCTGGTAATGATCAGAAGATAAGGCTATGAATGATAGAGGTTAAGTATTTGGACAAACCAGGCTGCCATCTAGAGCCAGTTAGATCTGCTCTGCAAAGCTCTCAAGGACAACAGTTTGCATGTTACCCTCTTGTGCATGCAGTGCATAAACTGCACAGCTGTATGTGGCACACCAATATCAGTTAAACACTGACTGGAAACCTAGGACACATGGCTGGAAAAATGCATATTCATCTCTGGTCAATATCTAGAGATACTGATCATTTAAATATCAAGTCTTTATTTAATTTACCTGTATGCCAGACAGTTAACTATGAATTAACTTAAAACAATTACTTCCCATTCAAACTTGCTGTTTCAAAGTGTGTCCAAGTACTTAGTAGGAACCGGAAGTTATGGGAATAGAAATAGAGATGAACCCAAGATCTCTAGTTTCTTCCGCAACTTTTTGAAATCTAAAGATGCTCAGCAGTGTGTCTAAGATGTTTTGGAAAAACTTCAGTGCTGGTCAGCTATTTTTCATTGCTGTAACAAAACAGCTGAGAAAATCAACTTAGAAGAAGAAAGATTTATTTTGGCTCACTGTTTAGAGGTTTCAATTTGCTGAGTCCATTGCACTGGGTCTGAGGTGAGACGGAATATCATGGCTAAAGGGAATGGGGGAGAAAAATGGCTTAGCTCATGACACCCAGGAAAGAGAGAGGAGAGAGATGAAGGGGACAGGGACAAGCCCTACTCTGCCAGGGCACGCCCCCAGTGATTTCTCTAGCTAGCATCACCTTCTTCAGTTTCCACCATCTCCCCAAAATGCCATCAGCTATGAATTCATCAATGGGTCAATCCATTATTGAGGTCAGAGCCCTCCTCATTCAATCACTCCTCCAAGTCCCCACCTCTGAACATTGCTGCACTGGGGACCAAGTCTTCAATACCTGAGCACTGGGGGGACATTCCAGATCCAAACCATGAGAGCCTCTCCACTCACAATCCCAATGAACATTTGCATAGTTCTTCCAGGATGATTTTCTTAAGGATCATCTTATTCAGTTTTTCCCATGGACAGCTTTGTCATTATCTCTTTTTGATAGATGAACAAATTGAGGGTCAGAGAGGTTAAGTGAAGCCTTGAGCTCTGATAAAGCAGGCAGTAGAAGTGGATCTGAGATCATCTCATGCCAGATTCCCTTTCTTTCCCTTTGAGAGAGTCTGTGATCCTCCTCAGCAGGGCACAGTTATCCCATACACCTTCCAATATCAGATCAATCCCAAGGAATTGGACAGGAACTTAGGGGAAAATCTCTCAGAATATTGAATCTCAATGATCTCCAACATCATTATCCTACTTAACAACTCTCCTGGCATAATTATCTTAGACTATATATAAATGTGTTTTACTCAGTGTCGTAGTGAGTTCAGCCTGCTCTAACAAAATGCCATAGACTGAGTGGCTTAAGCAACAGACATTTCTCACAGATCTGGAGTCTGGAAAGCCCAGGACCAAGGCGCTGACAGATGTGCTATCACCCTGTCTTGTGGAGGGCTACCTTCTTGCTGTGTTCTCACATGGCCCTTCCTCTGGCCATGTGCATGTGAAGATTTCTTTCTCTCTCTCTGTTCTGCTTCTTAATAAGGCACTAGTTCCATGATGGGGACTCCACTCTCATGATCTAATCTAAAACTAATTACCTGTCAAAGGCTCCACATCCAAGTAATTATCTCACTAGGGGTTAGGACTTCAACACATGAATTTTTTGGGAAACAGACACTCAACCCATATTACTCAATTTACAAAAAATTCCTCTAATTCCAAAATTTGCCTTACTGACATCATTTTTGGTTATATTTACTGAGTGCTGACTTAAATGCAGATTTAGTTTTTAAGTATTTCATGAGTATAACACATTTATCTCCAGGACAATGTCATGAAGTAGTTACCATTATTATTCCCATTGTGGTATTGAAGTGCAGTAACTAGGTGACTTGCCCCAACTCATATAGCTAGTAAGGTACTGAACCTGCATTTCACTCAGGCATCAGGCATCTGCTTTTAACCTCTGCTTGTTAGTGAAATGATTGTCTTTTACATATCATTTGCTAACTTGCATTTCAACAAAGCAACATGGTCATTCAAACTACTTTTGTTTTTGACCACTATCAAAACTGTTATTTTGCTGAGTAGCTCTCTCATTTTTTGCAATATTTGGAAGCTTGGAACCTCATGTTCTAAGCATGCTTGGCCAACAGGATTCTGGTTTAGATTCTGCTAGTAAGAAGCAGTTCTTCATGCTTTGGAAAGGAAAAGGAATCATGGAGCATCATTTCTGTAGATGTGGAGACCAACTGTTATGGACTGAAAATTTGTGTCTCCCCTACCCCCATTTATATGATGAAATGCTAAATTCCAATCTGAAGGTATCTGGAGATGGGGGACTGTAGGAGGTGATTAGATCATGAAGCTGGGGCCCTCATAGTAGGATTAGTATCCTTGGTGGAAGTTTGCTTTCGCCCTTGTTATATGAACCAGGAGACGACCATTTGGGGGAAATGAACAGGAAGAGAGCTCTTGCCAAGAACTTGATTACATTGGTACCTGATCTCAGACTTCCGGCCTGCAGAGCCATGAGAAATAACTCTGTCAGCCACTCAGTGCATGATCATCTGTCACTACAGCTTGAATTTACCAATCCTTGAAGGATCTTTTAGATATTCCACTGCAGATCACCACCCTGGGGATCCACACATCAGTGACCAGAAGCCGAGTTCCTTCAACTCCTGGCTAGAGAGTAGTAGCCATTTCTTGATTCTCTGGAAGCTAATGGTAAACTTGAGAGCTAGAAATAGCTTTCACTGAACTTCATTCTTCTACCACTTTCAGGATTTTCTAATCACTTACCTCTCTGTATTAAATTATTTCCTACTTGGCATACCTGAAGGAGTTTCTGGTTTGTTGACCAAAACACTAAGCAATATGATTATACTTTGTTTTGTTTTCCTGTTGAAAAATAGACAATATAATACCAAAGTAAAGTGTTTTTTTAATCTATGCTCCTAAGCTTTTGTAGGTGTCAATCCCATTATCAACCAAACCTTCAAAATAGAGGCTATAAGCATAAATTTTAATATGTAAATACTATTTATAGCATTATGGTTGAAGAGTGTATCCTTTAACAGATCAAATTCCATTTTTTAAAGTGTGGAAAGTGATGATTTTTCACTACTGCTCATTTAGAATCATTTCAGGAACTTTAAAAAAATACCTATGCTTGAGTCTACCCCAGTAAAATCAGAATTTCTTGTTTGTTAACCTTCACTTTTATAAGATGTATAATTCAAGTAATCTGGAATAGCTATTGGGTTATCTGGCTGTATCTACAAGGCCACTTTCTGCCCCATCTCAATGCCCATGTGCCTGGGTGGGTCATAAGCTCTCACAGTAGAGGAGGATAACGTCACCTTTATGGATGTACGTGTATCGCATTTCTAGATCAAACTCTTCTTAAACTTGCATGTGCATGCTGATTATCTGGAAAAATTACTGAAGTTGAGGTTCTGATGAAATACATCTGGGATGAGGCCTAGGATTCTGTTTCCTAGGTGATTCCAATGCTGGAACTTCTAACTGATTTTGACTTTTTTTACTCTTAGTTTTTGATGTCTCTGTTTTATCAACCCTGTCCTTCCCCTTTAGTGTGGTTCTAACTTTAACTTGTACCCTCTATCTAGTCTATTTTATGGATGAATCTGTTTCAATTTGTATCCTAACAAATATCATACAAATTTCAGTATAACTCTTTGGTTCTCCATATCTTAGCAGGCTCCCAGTCATCTTACTGCATGACCGTCTTAGATACTAACCCCCAGCCAGGACAGCTTCTATCACAATTCTGCATCAAGGTGGATAGATTGCCCAGTCATAGCAAATGAGGATACAGCTGTACTCCTTCATGATTGAGGTGATATTTTGGTATCTTTAGCCACATCAAGGTTATTAAACCATCATCCTTAGAATCATCTGATGGCCTTTGGTAACATTCTAATTCTCAGGATCTGCTACTGGACATTCTGAAATGACTGGTCTGAGGTGGGTCCTGGGCACTGGCATTTTTAAAGTGCAGACAAGGCAATTCCATTGCGTACTCAGGTTTGAGAATCACTGATCTACGTGAAGATTTCAGAAACTACTAACAGCTTTGGCTTGTTGACAATATATCAGTCAGTTATTGCTGTGTGACAGACAGCCACAAAATCCCACGACAGTAAGCATTTATTGAAAATCTATGCATTTGTAAGGGTGGCTGGGTAGTTCCAAGAGTCCTGACATGGTTGACTGGGCCTGGCTTTGGCTATGGGTTTAGTTTATCTTGGATCATATGACACAAGTCTTCTGGGACCAGCAGGGTTCCCAGGACATGCTGTCTTCAAGGCAATGCAAGCTGCAGGTAAAGTAAATAGAGATAGCTGATATGTCTTGGAGTCAGGGCTCTGGACTGTCATACCTTTCCTTCTGCTCATATTCCATGGGATAATGTCAATTACTTGGTTCAACCCAACTTTGAATGGCTCTGCCATCTGACAGCACATGTAAGTTACTTTTCTTGCTTGTAACTCTCACTGGGATTGTTTTGAGCAGAATTACAATTGAGAATTATTATTTCATGCAGCAGTTCTCTCCAGACTTAACAAGACTCTGGGAAGGTAATTATTGTTTCCTCCGTCTAGTGAAACTTGTAATTTAAAAATGATTTCTCAAATCTCTGTCTTTCTCAGCTGTATGCTCACCCTCCCTCTTTCTTTTCCTTTAACACCTTTGTTAACTGTCTGTTGGTGCAAAACCACATCGGGTCCTGAAACAGAAGGAAAACTCTGCAATACAATCCCCTCTTTATTTGGAGTTGTGATGTTTTGTTTATGTGGACTTTAAAAATTTTTTTCAAGTATTGCTGTAAAATATTACTTATTTCAATTGCTGAGTTTTTTGGCTCCTCCTTGTTTCTGCCCCTACTCTTCATAAGAATGCGTCTAGATGTATTTGCGGCCTCCAGGGATCTGGCCTTGTTCCTTCCTCCACAGGATGCTGCCAGTTATAACCAAGAGTTTTGTTTTCTTCCTCAGTCTTCCATAAACTGCCTTTCTAGAGCAAAACTCAAAGGTCTTTTTATCTGCTGAGTAAATATGCCAGTGTGATACACCTTCCATTTCTGTTTTGCCATGACAAGGACTCCCTTCCTTCTCTGCTCCAAGGCTGGCCTCCAGAAATGCTAGCATGTTACACGCCCCTATCTGCCTTCACCCCCACCCCCACCAAACATCTGAACCCAAGCATGAGGGAACTCAGCAGTCAGCTAGAGGATTTCTTCACATGTCCCTTCACAGGGCACAGGGCATATGGTGGGTACAAATTAAAAACAGTAGCAACCTACATATCTAAGTTTTCCCTAAGGCAAAATTGTACACAGAGCTCACTGATAATTCTGGGTTATAAACTTAAACCCTTTACTATTAATTTTATGAAGTAAACAGAGAGAAAACTTCATCATTTTTGTAATCTTTAGAAAGCTGACTCTTTGATCAATAAAGCTATGTGGGAAAATGATGCCGCATGGATGTAGGAGTCAGAAAGACAAGCGTTTGTACTCCGGATCAACCAGGTAATGATGTGTGACTTAGCGAATTTCTTAACCTCATGGAATCTCAATTTAATGATGATAATGGACTTCTTCTTGGAGTCAGAGGAATGCATATATTTCTTAGGCACATAATAGAGCTTAGGAAGTGATAGTTATAAGGTGCCTGAGTTTTTAAATTTAATTTTATTTTTTAAAAATTTTTTTAGTTGTTGATGGATCTTTACTTTATTCATTTATTATTTATATGTGGTGCTGAGGATCAAACCCAGTGCCCCACACATGCCAGGCAAGCGCTCTACTACTGAGCCACAGCCCCAGCCCTGGTGCCTGAGTTTTTTAACCAGAAAAACTATTGTTGATTTAGGCATAAAGTTTCCACTAAGTGTAACCCTTTAGATGGGAGTCCTTAAAATTTTCCTGTGCATTTTCTTTTCTCCTTATGTAGAATAGATGGAGCTTGATTCTTTTCCTGATGCATCCAGGCTGCTAATAGGTGCAGCTGTTTCCTGGGCTCTGATGAGATGTAGGCAGGTCTCAGGACTTATTGTGTCATGAAGAGCAATTTGTCCTTGTGCATGTGGCCTGAGGTGTCCATGTGCTTATCTGTACTCTGTGCTCTGTGGTCCTCTCCCTTGCTGTCCTTGTTCTCGCTACTCTGCTTGCCTCTTTTTACTTGCTAGCCCTGAGTTGTAGCAGGTTGTGAACTAGGTAGTTACTTAATAAAATCCTGGGCACAAAAAGACTGTGAGTGAGGACTCAGGGAATCCCTTACCTAGAATGCATACATTTTTGACATCTCTTTTATAATGGATTAACTTCTTGGCCAAGGCCTAAATGGACAAATTTGTCAAGTGTCTGGATTTTGGATGGTAAGATAGAACTATAATAAGGTAGGATGGTCATAGTTGGTATTGCTTTCCATAGATGGAGGGGTTTAAATCTTTTCTCATGGTGGCTCTGCTAGAGTCAGCAGGTTTTGTGTGCCTCAGTCTGTTTTGCAACAGCCAACATATTCCACAGTCGTTATAGTTGCTAAATAAATAGTTAACTGTATTAAGTTAGATGTGATCAAATTTCCTTGTCTGGAGAAAAGTAAACACCCCTATATCACAGTAACAGAGTGTTAAAAACAAAACAAATCTTTGAAGGAGACTCATGTCTCCCTTTGGAAAGTTAAACTAAATGGTTTAAGAGAAGCCCTGTTTGTCAAATGCACTTAAGAGTGAGGGGATGCCACCCCCAGCCATACTGCTATGAGTCTTGTCACCAACTGCATATTTACATAAATGCCAGTATATCTGCTGGTGTGGAACTGCCTGAGGCTCAGGGAATTTTATGTTAGAGCAACATGTAGGTCAAATATCCTGGCCTTAAATCACTCCCTCTGTGTGTATGTTAGAGTGGGTAGAAGTGAAATGAACTATTGAACTAGCTTGGAATTAAGATAAAATTCTACAATTAAGTTTACAACTAGAGACACTCTTATTCCTAAAAAATATACACATCCCTATGATCATTTCTGCAGAAGAGACCACCTACATTAATCAATACTGACGTGGATAAATCATGGTCTATGCAATGGAATGCAAAGCCATGGTGAAAATGAATGGACCACACACCACATGTTTATTTTACACATAACAAGAATAACTTTTAAAATGTAACGTTGAACAGTCATAGGAGGGGAGGCATCACTTTCTTGCATCTATGTAAAGACAATAGACAGTGGAACTGAACTATATTTTACATGAAGTTGTACTCATTGTGATGAAAACTGTAAGACTCCACAGTGAGCTGTGTTGCTAAGCTATGGTGTTCAGTAGGTTGGATATATTCAATGCATTTTTTAAAATTAGTTTATTTAATTCCATTTCAAGTCATAGCACATATATAGAGCTCAGTTTTTCCATTTCTCTGGTTGCAAACCAGATAAAGTGACACCAATTTTGTCTTCATACATGCACCAAGGGTAGTGATGATGATCTCAATCAACCATCTTTACTATACCCATTCCCCTTTCCTGCTCCCACCTCCCCCATGCTGCGTCCAGAGTTCCTCCATTTTTCTTATGTTCCCCATTCCCACCCCCCTTATGTATCAGCATCCACTAATCAGAGAGACCATTCGGCATTTGGTTTTTTGGGATTGGCTTACTTCACTTAGCATAATGCTTTCCAATTCCATCCATTTGCCTGCAAATGCCATAATTTTATTCTCTTTTATTGCTGAATAATATTCCATTGTGTATATGTACCACAGTTTCTTTATCCATT